>JZLH01S0604453.1:0-19663 GCA_001188425.1 Eucidaris tribuloides | reverse complement strand
TATATCATGGCTGATGGACTACGGAAGGATTTAAAGCTGGAGAAATTGGGAGATACTCAACAAACTGTCCATCAAGAAGACATGTGATCGGCGTATTCATAATAAATACATCGCGCAAAATGTGTAGTCTAACATCTGAAATGTAACAGCCTTGCATGGTGAATTATTAGGACGAACATTGAAATATAGCATACGGGCATGATGGAATAGTGGTTAGAGCGTCCGCCTCACGATTGCAAGGTCGCGGGTTCGAGCCTCGGCCAGGTCATACCAAAGACTGTTAGAAATAATAATCATACCTTCTGCTTTCTAGCCAGGTGCTCGGCATTCTAGAACAGAGAAGGATAATAATAGCATTAATGTTACGCAGGGCTCACTGGTAGAGCAGATATATTTGACTGAAGTGCCTACCCTGGATAAATAAGACGTTATTACTTTATAATCATTATTAACATCTGTAATAAAACATGTGTAATGTCGTTCCCAAATTGTATACAGCCTACTATAAATGTTATCATAATAAAACAAGTGTTGTTTTGGAGGCTTGCGTCTGACCGTTCGTCCCGTTATAGTCTTATTACTGCGCGTATAACCGAAAGCCACTAACTAAATTTTAATCGATCTTGGGTCAAATATGAGCCATGATACAAAAATATATAGCCGGGACTTGAAAAGAGTGACAGGGCCTTGTCTATCATGTGTATTTTGACCTCATTAACACATTGATTTATTAATCGCGGACGGGGATTTAACCAAATGTGAAATATGATATAGCAAGGGACAGCTTAGAGTTTGGAGGTCAAAGGTTCAAGTGTGTGTATGATACAACTGAAATGGACTAAAATTGTATTTGACAGGTTAAAGGTCACGAAATATAATTGCGTACAAGAACCCGTTAGAATACTATTTTGTTTTTCAGTAAAGAAGACAATAGGATTGTCTACTGGTTTCTGATAGAATGCAAGGTCAAAGTTCATAAGCTGTGTCAGATATGAGGCATTGTTATAATTTAAATTCAAGCTTAAGATTTGAATCGGACGGTGAATTAGCAAGGGCATGCAAAGGTATGCCCATCGACCGCAACTCAAATGAAGTGTTTTAGTTAATGTTTGTCTGCGAAACATTATAGAGACTATGAATACCGTAAAGAGTGTATCGAAAAAACGCCACAAGTAGTTAATTTGTTCTGAAATCTTCATGTTTTTTTTAGTTGTTACCACATTAAGGAAAGGGGGTTCGTTGTAGAACCATTTTTGTCACAGTAGCTGAACCATTATACTGCCCCCCCCCCCCCATGACAAAAGGGCATAATTGACATTTTGGTGTTTTTGAGATATTGAGCAAAATGTATTTTGTTTTAACAAGCGGATTATGAAACGAAGGGAACACTTATAATTAATAGTTTTCTTGTTCTGCGTGTTTAACATGATGTACTGAGTCCCCTATAACTCAATTTTGAGAAAAAATTCAGTTATGCCTTTTTGTCATGGGGAGGGGGGCGATATAGCGGAACTATTTTGGGTGCTAATGAGAACCTTTTGGGTCAACAAAAGGTTCTTGTCAGCACCGTTTTGAACAAAATGGTCCTCATATGATTTTTTTTTCTACGTAAAAATGGTTCCGATAAGCACCAAAATTTTTACTGCTATTGTGACAAAACTGAGAACCTTTTGAGAACCCTTTTTTATTCTTAGAGTGCATGTATCTTGTGTGTATTTGCATTGTTATTGTCACAAGTATAGAAAAGATTTTGTCGAAGTATGTTTTGTGTTTCATTGAAATGTATTACATGTATACATGTACACCATTGTGAAAACCAAAGCTATAATTTTGAGCACGTGCCAGGTGCCAGTGGTGTGAACTTGTCGTCCTCAATTTGTGTCATAATTTTTGCCTTAACCCTAAAAAGACTGCTGTATTTCGGAGGCATATGACCCCCATAAGAGCACGGCTGTTGATTGTCCGATTGCAGCCAAATTTGGTGTTTACGAACTCTGTCGTCTACAATACCCATTGTCAGATTTATGATATCCTTGTAGTTAATTGATCACTCGTAATTAGTTATGGAAAAAATGCAATTTTTGTTGAAAATTGTGGGTTTTTTCAGATTTGTGCGAATGTGCGTATAATAATCTAAAAAAATTATTGTTTTAGGGGATTATGTTTCAAGAATCTGTTTATTGTGGTACTATGTCATTTTAAGTTGGAATCAAAGGATACAGATTAATTATTAATATGTGAATTAGGAATATAGACCAATTCAATGACGAAATTATTGGGACCAGAATAATTAAGTTATTATATCAAAATTGTATTATAATCACCACGGCTGCAAAAACAATAAAATGCGAGGAAAATTTCAAATTTGGGACCGGAAAATGTGTTTATTATAATGAGATTTGTTATAATCATTGTCCTTTATCATGAGAGTCTAATGTGTTTGGAATTTTATGTATTTCTTGTTTTTAATCTTACGTATTTTATTGTTTTTCTAATTTAGAACTGTTCAAAGAATTGACTAATATTACTGATCTTATGAAAATGTAGAATTAAAACTGTATATAGTTTTTCCAATGTCCTCACACTTTACACACGTGACATGTGACATAATACTGTAACGTATCTCCGCGACTGTACATGCAGGGTATACAACTTTGGCATCAAAAGAGAGGTCATCATACCCACCCCCAGTCTTTTTAGGGTTAAACCAATTATGCAAAATATCAAAATAATGCGTAAATATTATGCAATGAAGTGAAATATGATGAATAAAAGGTGACCACAATTTAAGTCAAAACCATTTCTCTTTTTATTGTTTTTTTTTTACTCTTCATAAATTAGCCATTTATGAACGGCGAAAAAATGCACAACGTTGTGGAAATCTTCAGATAAGATTACAAATATCCATTGAAAAGCCCCCTTTCACACACACACACACACACACACACACACACACACACACACACACACACACACACACACACACACACACACACACACACACACACACACACACACACACACACACACACACACACACACACACACACACACACACACACACACACACACACACACACACACACACACACACACACACACACACACACACACACACACACACACACACACACACACAATGAATCTGATACACACCTTCGTTTTTCGCCCTTGAACATGCCAGTCGCTAACTGTGAAAGGGTATGTTTGTTGCAGCTGTGGAGTGAAGAACCGTGAATGTGATCATGCGATCATGTCAGTTGAAACATAATGAGAGAAGTCTGACCTTTTGATGAGAGTTGTCTCGCTGTCATTGGGGATTTAATGTAGGTCGGGTGAGAAAAAAAAATATTTAAAGATCGCCTCTTGTAACATTAAGTGTCCACGGTTGAGGCAGATTATGGAATAACGTGACGAAGGGACACAATTTTCTTTCATAGAGCAAAGTAAACAGCCCTAGTTATGGTAAGATATTGGGCAATAATTTTCCTCTTGTAACCGTTATTTTAGATATATCCATCCTAAAAGGAGACTTGTCAATCTTTCCCTACTAGTGGTGAATTTGGTGAATTTGTGTCCCGAATATATTAGCTAAGAATAAAATCAAACAATTGAATGGTCAAAAGGACAAAATCATCGGTCATAATCCACCGTAATTATGGTCAATTTTGAACATTATTTCTATATCGGACACTGGGGCCACATATCCAACTATAGCTGTGCTCGGAGAGCTCAAGTAGGCATACCTCCACCAAAATTACCAACAGACGTAATTGGCGGAATTAACAACGACAAGGACGACCTATACCCTTAACCGAAGATTACTTGTCCAACAGATGGAGCAACTTTTCCAGCAGATGGGGCGAGCTGTCTAACAGACGGGGCGGGCGCGATCGTCAAAAAGATGGGGCGAGTTGTCCAACAAATGAGACGCGTTGAACGACAGATGGGCGAGTTGTCCACCAGATGGAGCGAGTTGTCCAACAGATGGGTGAGTTGCAATGAACTCTTCACAACGTAGTGCAGAGTTCAGTGGTGACTTGTCCAACAGATTGACTGTTTGCCCTATTCCCCCCCCCCCCCAATTTCAATTAAATCAAATAATGCCTTTTTTCTAAGTTAATTGTGCCTTATCTTGGTTTGTACCCATACTGAGTATTGCCGGGAAATGACTAATATTAATAGCTACATAAATTCAATGTTACACTAGGTAGGAAGATAAAGAAGAAACTATAATGTGTAATGTTTATATTTTGTCCCGTTGAAGTATAGGAAAAATATCAAAATAATCAAGCAATACAATACTGTGCAAAAGGCATTCTCGCAGTGAGTCGCGACAAGGATAATCGCAAGTCGGATCGGAAGCACCGCACACAAAAAATATCCCAACTCGACTACCGACTTACAACTCGTCGAATCGGAATCGGGTCGAAATCGGATCGCATAGTGTGCGGTGGCCTTAAAGGCCACCACACACTACACGACTTTTGTCGTACGACTGCACCGACTTGGATCCGAAATAAAAAAAAACTTATATTTCGTACACGCTGATTTATTTCCGGGATTTATTTCAGATGCAAATCGGTAAGTCGTGCGATGGAAAATCGCATAGTGTGCGGTGGCCTTAAGGGTCACAAAAATCTTTCTATCGATTCAGCCAGTATTCATAACCCATGTTTCCAAATAAAGTAATACCCATGACGTATTTTACGTCATGGGAAATCGGCCGCCATTTTTTAATGCAAATAGCTATTTCGAGGGTGAAATGTCAACGGTGGGCGGGGCTTAATGCCATAGGCATTACGTAGAGCGCGTAATAAGCTTTCCGTCTAGAAAAATATATTAATAGGTCAATGGTATACCCCTTCAGCACGATCCCCTGCATGCAGCCAGCGCCTGGAACTAGACTAATCGCGCTGCGAGGGGCATAATAAGTTAGTATCCACGTGTATTATAAAATCATAATTTTATAATCATTTATTAAAGTGCCTTCCTTGCACTCATTATTCAACTATGTTATTAATTATGTTATTTACATGTTTTGATACCATGTCGTATGCATGGCAGAATTTGTCGTTAGCAAGTGCTCTAAGCAGAACATGCGTATGGCAGAATGTCGTTAGCAACTAGCAAGTGCTCTAAGCAGAATGTACGTCGTTAACCAGTGGCGTAACTACACGGGGAGCACGGGGCACGTGACCCCCCCCCCCCATCGGACCGGCAAAAAAAAACAACGAAGGATAAAGAAAAGGAAGAAAAGGAAGAAAAGGAAAAAAACCGAGGAGAACCGAGCTAGAAATTGTGCTAATAGTGCACTTTTAAAATAGATATTCAGCGTAAGTACTACTTGTTTTTTAACCTTTACTTACAACTGTTTATTCAATCTTTTTGTGTTTATTCTGGTTGTGGTTCTGGTAATGTACTGCATAAAAACTCCGCTGATGGAACATGCAGGCGCAAGTCGACTGGGCAAATTTTGATATTGATTTTGAAAGTAAATACGTTCTTTTGAACTTATTCATGAGTGGTAGTATAGGTTTGCATGTGCATCAATGTAAATATTCAGGCGTTCCCACATCATTAATCGTGTTAGACTGAGAATATCTCCCCCCCCCCCCGAATCATTTTCCCCTTCAAAATGTGTTGCACGTACAATTGCTTTAATTATTAACCAGCGATAGCGCAGGCAATTTTTCAGATACACTTATCAAAATCAAACAATTTAGTGCAGAAATCTTACCTCCAAAATTCATCACCCAGGTGGCACACCTTTTGCGTGTGCGCCATTTTGAATTCCTGTAAAATTCATTTTCGCCACTAAGTGCCCTTGTAACGCATTTTATTCAAATCGGATAGAGGGGTTATGACCTAAATAAACACTTGCATAATTCTGTTTGTATGCACATTGCAGTATGAATTATTTCGAATAACCAGTACCGTAGCGGGGGGGGGGGACGGGTGCGTTCAAAAGAGCGTATTTCTACAATAGGATTTTGATTATTCTTGACTGTAGGCCCTACATTTTCACGAAACAGTGATGACAGTGGTCAAAATAGTCTCATAAAACCGCTAGAATCCATGAGCTTTAGGGGGCTCCGCCCCTGACCCCCGACATATTCCCGCCATGTTTTGAAAATCACCTGCTATCAGCAGTTCATGATACAAAATTTTATGGAAGTACCAAACAGTTCGTAAGTGTGTGTGTGTGGGAGGGGGAAGGGGTTGTTTTGTTTTGTTTTATTATTGTCGATTGTAGCTAGCTGTCCATTTCAAAAAACAAAAGTGCTATCAAAAGGTCACAATAAGCTTATAAAACCGATCGAACTCATGATCGAGGTTCAGCTGACCCCCGACAATTTGACAAATACGTTTGAAAAATAACCGGCTATCACAGCATTTCAGAATACAAAATTCATACCTTCGAATGAAGTTATAACAATTTTGAATCATGAAGTGGTTTAGTTATTGTTGACTGTCCATTTCAATGAAAAATAGTGTTAGTAGAGAGACAAAATATTCTTATGAAACTGCTAGAATTAACTCGTGAGCGTCAGGAGGCGGAACCCCCTGACCCCCCACTAGGACGGGGACCCTACTTGGGATTCTATAAGGTGTGTTTCGGAACCCATCCATTAGGATGGTCAGCCCTTCCCCCTGTCATAGGTCCGTTTTCCTGACCAACGCACCCCCTCCTTTGAAATATCATGGCTACGGGCCTGCAAAACGCATTTTTTTCTTGAAATTAATGTCAAAGATTTCCAAGCCGCTCGCTCGCTCGCGGAATTGCCTTTTCCCCACTAATGACATACATATACAAATATTCCCTATAGATATAAAATGAAACAGCTAGAAAACGTGAGCTTCGGGAAACGGAGCTCCCTTCCTCCCTCTCGGGAGGGTGACCCTATAAGTTGGACCCCTCGAACCCATCCATTAGTGTGGTCTGTCCTCCCACCCCCCCCCCCCCGTCATACGCTCCTACTTTTTTTAGTTTACTTATACGCACCTCCTCCTTTGAAATATTCTGGCTAGGAGCCTGCAAAACGCATTTTTTGTCTTAGAATTTCAAAGTTTTCCAAACCGCTCGCTCGCTACGCTTTAAAGCAGAATTATTGAATTAGGGTACATTTTAACACAAAATATCAAAACAAACCCTTGACAGGGGTATCCCTAGTCTAGGTTCTGGACTTTATTTTTTATATTTTTCTATTCGCTGACTATTATGCGTTTGCGACTATACGCACCAAGCCGAGTGATGGCGCGACCCCGACAACTTGTTTTTCTCGCCGGACAAGTTCTTGGGGTCGCGCCATCACTCGGCTTGGTGCGTATAGTCGCAAACGCATAAAGCTACGTTCCCACTTAGCCGAGTTGTAGTCTCGAGTATGGCGAGTTAGCGCGAGCTTGAACTCGCGCTAACTCGCCATGAAAATTGCTTGTTTTACGAGTGATCTACGATGCAACATCGAGTTTAAGGCGACCACTTTACGAATGAACCGAGCGTGATACGAGTCACACAGAGCTTGGTATGAGTTGTGATGACCTGCGTGCGACTTGTACAGACCTTTCTACGACTTGTACCGACCTACGTACGATTTGTGCCGACCTCCCAGAGAGTAATCACGATCTGGTTAAGAGTTTGTACGAGTTCCACACGACCAATGGAGTGGGAAATTCAACCCCTTTGGAGTTGGATTCCGGGAGCATATTTGCTCTGGCCGAGGGAGGAAAATGGCAGCAAATATATATCGAAATCGATGCAAATTTCAATAAAAGGATCATTAATAATTAATGTACTACATTTAATATACCTCTTGTCAAAGAGACTAAAACATCAAAATCGATTAAAAAGAAGGCGATTTCTACCAGGGTTTTTAAAATGCAGTAAGAAAAAACGTAATAAGATGTACAAATCGGTTTATAATATAATTCTAGAAAAAATAATCCGACATTATAAAACACTCAAATTCGTAATATTCCGACAACATTAATTCATAATAGATCACTATATTATTGTAAAGAATCAGTAACATTTGATATTACCAAAATCATGAATTACAAATAAGATCAAATTGAAACCGAAACACTTAAATGATAAATGGAAAAGAAATAGAAACAATTTTAGAAGCATATTGTTCATACGAATTGCATTCTTTCTTTATACCAAAATTGGTCCAGATTTGGTTTTTCAAATATTAAAAAAGCAAATGATGAATGAGTATAATATATAATATCCAAATTGTTAGATTAATACGTTTTTTGACTACACCCGACCAAAATCATCGTAATTATGAAATAAAATCATTGAAATCACAGAAAGTCATCAGGGTATGACGCATCAGTATGAAATTATAAAACAAGATTACATGTATCCAATGAAAATGCGCACAGCCTGTTGGAATAATTATTCAATATTTCATTGTCAAGTTGGAACATGCCCAAAATTTACTACAACTGGCAAAGAGTAGTCGCCATTTAAACAGAAACAAAATATCTTCCCGAAATAACTAAAAAACAGACCCCCACCTATTTCTTTGTTGCCATCATTTATGGAAAAACGTGATTATAAAATATTAATGTTCATTTGTTCTGCTAATTAGAGAGATTTCATTCTTCACAGAATTTTGGGTTTATAAGGTTTTCCAAACAGAGCATGGTATAATTTACCTTATAGATAGAAATACAACTGATTGATGTATCAAAAAGGAACATAAAAGTGGCGCAAATATTTATGATTTAGACAAGGCTTCGAAGAGCTTCTTTCGAACTACAATATATATATACATAGAAAATAATGATTATCAAATTCGTTGGATCACCATTATCTTGGTTAAGAGCTAATATTTTCCAATCGAACACCTAATATCTCTTATAATTGCTTATTGTTTTATAATAACAAAAATTCCTCGCCATGTTATCGTATGTTAGTGCGCGGGTCCCTGCAAGACTCTATTCTTAGTCCTCTTTATTTTTAATTTACATTAAATTATTTAATAATTCACCATCCATGTCTCTCTTACCATTATGTTTGGCAGATGATATCTATATATCTATTTTCACATAAAAGATATAAATGAACTAATTAGAACCTTCAACATCAGAAATGGTTTATATTGTCTCATGCTTAAATGTTGGGAAACTTTCTTTCAATATCAAGTAACATGAAATGTAATGATCAATTTGAAAACTGTTATTTCAAGCGCTGAATATATTAACAGGACAGTCATATTAAATATTGATGTCCAATTTCTTGAATGAAAATGAAGCTATTAAATTATCACTTTATTATTTAGAATATAATTGGATCTTATATTGACTCAAGACTGTTGTAGATGTTCCTCAGCAAATAACTAAAGGAGATATAGGCGATTTAACATAGATTAAGAATTTTCTCTCTAAAATGCATGGTTTTAGTTGTTTTATACGTCCATTTTACTATAATTTAATATTGTAAAACTGCATGGGGAAATGTTGTAACAAAATGTAACTTAATTGCTTTACTAAAATAGCCGTAGGGTTTGTATACACGCTTTTTTCTTTGAACATGGAGAATCGATTTTCTCTCTCGCTCTTTACAATTTAAAAGGTCTAGAAATATGATTGATATTGAATAAATGTTCAAAACACCGACAATAACAAGCGTACGTCTGCTCGACTATTTAATAAATCATTTTTCACTTGCAATAGAAAATGATATTCTCATATCCCACCCAAGTGTGTCACCGCAAGTCATCGGTTTCGTTGCCGAAGTCCGAACATGGTTGCTCAAATTTCCTCAGACACCTGGCCTGGATATATGGAACAATAACCAATCTGTGTTAAACAAGAGAGTATTTTTAATATCCTTTTGCAAAAATCTGTTAAAAACAAATGTTAAAAGTACACAAACAAGCAAGAACAGTTTGGAAATATATGTATGTCTATATATTGATAATACTCTTCGGTCTTTCTGGCTATTTTCTCGAATATTAAAGAAGATATTTCAAATTATTCTGTTTGGAATGATGAATGAAACAAAACTGGGCCAAATGTCGGAGCATTCCCCCTTTCACGTCCATGCACGTGTAGATCAGCAAATGTTTCTTACTATTGTACTGTTTGTATTTACCCGGTTGTCACTATCGTCAAGCATTAATTCTTCTCACCGTGTCCAACCCTGCCCACTAATTTCTTTTTCTCTGCTTCATTATGAAATTCACTTGATATCTTTGTGTTCTTATCAACTTTGCAATCCGCATGATTTTGTTGTTTAGATTCGTCGTCTAAATATAATATAAAGTTTCAGATCAGTTTCATGTAGATCGCGTAATTAAACTTTGTTTATATCACGTCATGTAATTTTTGATTGCCTTTTATATATGTTTAAAAAGTGCAGAATAAATAAAATTGAAAAAGAGACCTGATCTTTTTGCATAACCTGTTAGGCATGAAAGCGCCGCAGAAAAAAGTAATATTCGGATACAGTAAGACAGGGTTACTAAATATTTACTGCAGAGAAATTTTCAATTAGAACTAACACGTGACTCAAATGTGCTTTTAATTGAGTATTCATCTCTGTCATGTCTGTTTAATTCAGAGCTCAAGTTAATAGTGAATATTATGTTGTGTTTTTATTACTCCAACGATCAATTCTAACAGGTTTTTGGCAGTATTCTCCTCAGGCATTTTTAAATTTATTTTTTATATGAGCCACTATGGCATATGCATTGTATAACGACATAACGTGACAGATAATCACTAACTTCCCTTTAAATTGCCATCAGTGACAATAAAATAATGCAAAAAAGTGAGTTAGAAGAAATGATTTACTAGCTTACATATTCCTGGCAGAATAAAATGACTATATTTTATAGTACTGACAGTAGCAGGGTGGGCCTCGCACCTTGCACCTCTCAATAAGCCATACGAGCTCGCTGTCACTGCGCGGACGGGCTCATGAAACTCGTTGTATAGTCGGCCGTAGCTCGTTCTGAACTCGTCCCTAAATCTCGTGCGTAACCTCAGTCTGACGTCGCACACAATCGTGTGCTCGTACACCACTCTTGAAAACCTCGATATGTCACTCGTATATAGCTTGAAGTGGCGAGTATTAGGAGTTATGAGAGTCATTGCGAGCTTGGTCACGATATTGCGAGTATATAACGAGTTAGTTCGAGTTAATAGCGAATACCCGCGAGTTGCTGCGAAGTTAGTAAAATTTTTTTAAAACCTGTTTAAAAATTTTGGACCTGCTTGCGCGACGCTCAGAGAGTTGTGCCGAGACTACGCCGAGGCCGTGCCGGAGTGTTGGCGAGTTTATCCACGAGTTACATAGGCGAGCCTTTTCGGCGAGTTATCGCGAGTTGTCGCGAGTTCCTACATTTAAGCAACTTGCCACAACTCGCCTTAACTCGCTACTACAACTCGGCTAAGTGGGAACGTGCTTAATACGTCAGCGAATAAAAAATACAAAAAATAGAAGTCCAGAACGTAGACTAAGGGTATCACTATCCCGCCCCGTTATCGCACGCTTAGCGTTCGCAGCCGCTTAAAAAATAAAATCCACAATCTCGAAATAAATTTTGGGCTTAGCGACTGGGTGCCCCTCCAATGAGCTGACCCGGCGTACGCCACTGTAAATTGTAAGGCGTTACAACCTGCTATGTCACATAAAAATCAAAGTATTGTGTGGGTTGTTGGCGTCTCGGCGGAAAATTTTTGGCGCCCTCCCCCCTCCCAAGAAAAAATACTAAATTTTGCGGTCGAATAAAGAGGCCGAAAAGTCAATGGCAGTGTGGTGTGTGTGTGTGTGTGTGTGTGTGTGTGTGTGTGTGTGTGTGTGTGTGTGTGTGTGTTGTGTGTGTGTGTGTGTGTGTGTGTGTGTGGTGTGTGTGTGTGTGTGTGTGTGTGTGTGTGTGTGTGTGTGTGTGTGCTGTGTGTGTGTGTGTGTGTATGTGTTGTGTGTGTGTGTGTGTGTGTGTGTGTGTTGTGTGGTAGGTGGTGGGGGAGGTGTTGGACAATCTACGGTAGAAATTTCGACGACCCCCCCCCAAAAAAAAATAATAGAATAAAAATCGCGGTCAAATATTAGAGCAGTCGAAAGTGAATCAGTGTATTTAGTTTTAATTTTTTTTTTTTTTGGGGGGGGGCGTTGAAATTTGCCAAAAAAAATATATCCCCGTAATTTCCATTAATTATTGGGGGAAAAAAGTAAGGAGAGGCCGCCCCTGCCCTCTGTGGCGCCATTCGGATGCTGCTAGCAGCAAGTAAATAGGTCTGAGACTGGAGGGGAGGAGGCGTATTGATAAAAGTCGATATGATTTCTGACGACAAGAGCCGCGAGTGTGCAAAGAGCAAGAGAGTGGAAAAGCGCATGTACTCAGCCCAAGAATTGTAGACTTGGTTTGTTGACAGTGAACTGGACTCCGTCCGTGATAAGTCGTTGCTGCTGTGTAGTTGTTTGCATCTCTTGCCTCAGCCATTCCAAGTGACCAAAGGCTAAATGACTGACCAGTGAATATTATTATTATGGCGGTTTTATCTGTGTTCACGTCGTATCTCAGCAGACGATGGGGATGGGTCGTTACGATCGCGACGTATTTCATTCTCTTCATGAATATTGGCTTTCTATACACCTTCGGTATATTATCGGTTGCCATCCAGGAGGAATTCAAGAGTGGAGTGACTGAAACTGGTGAGAGTTTTGAGAGCCGAAAACAATAGGTAGTAGTATTGAAAAACATATGTATGCCGCGCGCCGTAACAATTATTTCTGCCGTAACAGGCTCTCGGACATTGTTACGGTTTTAGCGCTGTATTGCCACTCAGTTCGAACAGCAAATTAATTTTCTTGTGTGGTGATAGTATTACTAATTAGGCAACTTCAAAAACACATTAATTAATTTTAGTGTTTTGTTTAACTTTTAGTTTTACTTAGCTTGCAGACTATAGCTGCAACCCGCTGCAATAACACAAATGATAATATTGTACTTCTATTTTATCTGACTGTCTGAAACAGCTAGGCATATAACGAGGTTCTCACGCAAATCGCAATCGGTCAAAATAACGCAGATCGAGTCAGTCGACCTACATACATTTTCATCGTATGAACGTTGTGAACATGATTCTTATCAGATCAGAACATTCATGAAAACTACACATTGAATCGCTACTGGGAGTTGGGTATGACACACACAAACTGGTATACCAGCACATACAACTGCCAGTCTTCAACGTTTGTTCGAAACTCAAGTCACATGTTCAATCTAGATGTAGGCCTACTTGCCAAACAGTATATCAATTTAGCCCCAACCCATAACATAACAGCTACAGAGGCCCAAACCTAAAAAAAAAATGTGTTTATTTGATTATTATTGTACATATTCAACCTACCATAGCAGTTACTGAACCCCAAACGTAAATATGTGATAATGTTATTGTTATTGTTATTGTTATTGTTATTGTTATTGTTATTGTATAAGAGATTTATGATTTTGTATGGTTAATTGTAATGCTGGTGGAAAGCCGAATTTCCATCGTGGATAACTGTTGCAATAATGTTACATTTACAATCAGGGCTACAGAATGATAGAAATAACTGATACAGTGGATGAGATGCTGTGGTACAGACAGAAATCATCGATGTTTAATTGATACACACACGTGGACACACACATACACACACACATACACATACCATACACACACATACACACAACACCACACACACACACACCACACACACAAACACACACACACAAGCACACAAACACACACAAACACAAGCACACACACAAACACATATACATACACACAGAAACACACACAGAAACACACACACACACCACACACACACACACACACACACACACCACATACACACACACGCATTATATGCGGTATATATACATTTATTTATTTATTCATATATCATGAATATGCTTAGATTCCACATTGGGGGACAGACAGTTAACAGTAAGATGATTTTAAGGAGACAATTTGTGTCTCCTAAAATCCCATAATACGCACAAATTTTTATTACAGCCGTCAATGGAAGTTTCTCCCTTCTATTTCATCCAGGCGGAGATCTTACAATATGGGCTAAAAGCTAATTCCGCACTTTGGAAAAAATACATTCCTTTGTCTGAGTTTGTACATGCGCCTATAAAAAAAGTAAATTCCGAGATATTTCGTATTTCCATTCGTAATATGGCTTCAAATATTATACTCTAGCTAGATAAGTAGGTAGTAAATGTGTTGATGTTAATATCTCGATTTTTGTGGGAAATAAATTAAGTCGGATTTGCAACGATCAGCTCGTCATTTAGTCTGATTCACAGACCCTACTCGCTGCCGCCTGGGCTCGAAGGGCCCAGACCGAGCGCGCCAGCAGCAAGTTCTACCGTTCTGACAGTGCCTAGTCTTATTACTAGATATACTAGTTTGATTGTGTCAGGAGAAAAAAAAATGAATAAGGCTTGTAAAACAGGCTACTCGTCATTAGTAGGTTCTAGTCATTAAGCCTATATAATAGTTGATATATGGGTGGGTGAGTGGCCAATGTCGGGACTATGTATGTTTAGGGGCAGAACTTTCAGATTGTATTGATCAAATAAATGCGCTAGATATGACGAATTTGTAACAATCAAATAGCTCAGCTGCTTAGAAGCTGTCTTGTAGAATATGATTATATTTTAAATTATTACTATCGGACCACTATACTAGTAATTTTCTGCAGACAATGTGTAATATCCGGTGTGTGATTAAGAGTCTTAAAGGGAGAAGGCGCCAGCAACTAACAGGCATAAGTTAAAGGTAAATGACATGATTGTGGGTAGTCCTCAACTTGAGCTGAAACTACTCTAGAATCAAGTAAACTATACAAGGATTCTCCTGTGAAAATCTTGTAGTCAAACGTTGACTCATTCTAAAATAAACAATGTCAACATCACTCGTAGCACGGAAACCTGCTGTGTGGCTCTCTTTGGGGCTTATTTTTATCGTCCCCGGAAAAAAAAGATACTCCTATGTTTATGCTTGATTCTCCTTAAGTAAACAAATTACAGACAAATCCTCCCAGGTGGGAGATCCACACCTGCTAGTGTATAGTTGGTGTATATTTCAACTCATTTGGTTTTTGAGGCATTTTCAAGACCACTAACCTTTAAGAAAATATTTGAGTTCTTGCCAACCAATCAGATTGCACGTGCACTGCAGGGAGCTGACCGTGCGTGACCAATGCATGCCACGCGACGTGTGTTAGCCGCACCGAGGTACTGTATGTACTGTTTGAATTGATAAGCTCCTCTCCCTATAGCTTTGTTTTGTCTCAGGGTAAAACTTACAAAGACGTAAAATAAACACAAATTAACTAATTTATAGGGCCTTGATGAGGGTGAGGATCACACACTACCCCTTATTTAGGCTGTTTTTGTCACCATGTACCATAATTCTCACAATACTCACGATGTCATTTTTATTCTTAACTTATGCCTGGTAGTTGCTGGCGCCTTCTCCCTTTAAAGGATAAGATGACTAACAAGACCGAAGAAGAAATCTTTCATCTTGTAGTAATGTAGAGCATACCAAGTTAGAAATTAATTTTTCGTCAGGACAAACTCTCATCTTTACACCTATAAGTGAATGTTTGCGGGAAATGAGGTGGGATGAGTGTGTGGTTCACATTTACACCTGCCAGACTCTTTATGCATGGGGATATGCAAAGTTGTGAAAATTGGGGATGGGACTTTTCATGCAGTATGCACAGCTGTGTCGGCTGCGGACATCGCTCTGTAATGATGTATTCCCGGGATTTATTCTATCACTGACGTACAGGTACAGATGGTGGTTTTGGGGGGTGCGCTTGATCCCCCAAATGAAATTTGATCATGGGTCAGAGAGGCTTATATTAATAAATGTCTTTTACCATTCATGAATTGATGCAGATTTCGTGCATTATGTATTCAAAATCATATTTTCCATAACTGTCACTATCTACAGTTAAACTGAACAACCGTTTATAACGCGCAGTCCTTACATTGACTCCCTGATAGCATAAAAACACGGTACAAAGAGACTTACATTGCTGAACTGTTTTCTTCGGCTTCATTAAGTAACACAAATTTTGCAATCTATGTTTTAAATAATCACAATTGTCCCCACTGGAATCGATATTTTTTTTATAATTATTTGTACAACTATGACTGTTCAGTAAGTGACTAAATACTAAGTTTCGTTCCTGTTTCTTTGTGTAATATAGCACAAACCAGCGAAACTACTTCATCTCTTTCTTGACATCATCCAGCTAGATGAGGATCATAGAACATTATTAGAGGAATTTAGTTATACCATGTATCAGTAGAAATTTGTTTATTTCTTGAACAGTAGTGTACATCAAAATATCATTGACCCACTTTTGATTGTGACTGATATGTAACGAGCCGAATATCAGAGACCTGGCCAAATGTAATTATATGGTGGTACTGTCGTTATGAAAAGTCTAACTTTATCGCAAGTCCCCCCCCCCCTCCTCTCTCTCTCTCTCTCTCTCTCTCTCTCTCTGCAAAGTACACTCTCCATGGATGGCGTATCAAATGTTTCAGAAATCAGAATATTCATTATTTGTGGCAAATGCATAAATTATGGACAGTGAGTAACTATCTTTGTCCATCACGATACAGCACCAATTCTCACGTTGAATATCAACACTTTGAAATACGGTTGTAGGTAGTTTTATTGTTTTTTTTAGAACGAGACTTAGAAATCGCATCCTAAGCGTTTTTCTCGACAAATCATTCAGATTTCCCCAAACCGCTCGCTCACGGATTACTTTACAATAGTTTTGAAGTGTAATATGCCACCACAACACAACATTTAGTTTATTTGAACAAATGAACAACCACTGAAATCACAATGGAATGTATTTGATTTTATTATTGGCATCAAAATTTGAAAAAGGAGCATAGTTTCAGTGATTGCCCATTTTCACACGCACTACTGACGTCATAATTCGTTTAAATATCACCCTCACCATTTTTACACACACTAAGAAAGATAGGCTCAACTTTGCACCTTTAAAGGTGCAGACCAATGTCACACTGGGAGCACCTTTAAAATTGCAACTTTGCACCTTTCTGATAGGTGCAACTTTGCACCTTTCTGAAAGGTGCAAAGTTGCACCCAAAAGGTGTTTGAATTTGGATATATTACGAAAACGGCCTATAGGTCCAAAGTTTGCACCTTGTTGGTGGTGTTTTTTTTTCATGTGTTTTTTTTACCAGGATAAGGGAGCTATGAATAAACATTCAAAAAATGTCGTATTTTAAATAACGAACATGAATTTTGATTGACTGATGACCTTATAAACCGCCATTAGTTTTTAAAGCCACAGGCTTATGTTGTGTTGGGATCGGTATATTTATATTTAGTTAGATTCAGTGTACTTCAAAAATCAGCCAAATGGACATATCTGTAGAATTAGTATTTCGTTGTTTATTCTCTCGAAGTTTCAACTCAAGAAATAAAACATAATGTATAATCGTTGGGAGAGAGAGTTGTTCAATTGTCTTTGTCCAATCGTAGTCCAGTCCCAAGTCCCCTTCTCGAAGAAAAGTTCCTTGACAGGAAAACTTTTGGGGGGTCTAACTTTAGTGGAATGATAAGTTTAAAGTATTCTTATTGGTTCCAATCATCTGTCAATCAGAGTTACTATGGAAGTTTTAGAGGGAGTGGTAAAGGAAAGGAGTGACTGGAATGCATCATTGGTCATAACACAATGAGTTCATTCATCTAGTTTATACACTCATGCTCATAATTATGGAATACTTAACAAACATTTTAGAAGTTGCCATTTTTCAGTGAACGGTACGTCTGGGATTAATATTTGCTCACCCCAGGTGAAACACTTATAATCTAAGTATTTCAGGAATTTTGAGCATTTTGTAGGGTCCGACTCGACACTAAAACCTATGTTTATAAATGGTGGTGTTGTTGTTGTTGTTGAGTCACGTGGTGGTTACGCGCGTTATTAGACTTGTAACAGACACTGTTTTGATGTTAATTTAGAGATAAATGACATTAGATCAAAATTTATCAGTTTTTTGTGTTGGTTTTTTTAATTACTTTAATTTAATACTTTTTCATGATTTTTTGTGGATTTAAAAAAATATATATATAATTGTTATTGCGCTCAAACGTACTTTAGTTTTTACTTAAGTCATCTCAAGGAAATCCAAAAATTGCTTCACATACAACGTTTTTGGGACATAAACACTTGTCTTGAAAATTTTGGACGATATAGGAGAAAGAACTTCAGTATTAACAAAATATTCCATAATTATGAGCAGGAGTGTAAGATCTTCAGGGTGTTTACCTACAGTTGATATGACTGGGAGGTCCAAATAATCAAGGGTTTAAATGGTAATGGTACTGAAGTAGGGAAAGGGGAAAGGAATTAATACTAAATCTGGATACATATTACATAACACTAACAATGACCACACTTTTAAAAAATGTGATCTACATAATCCTCCATGCTCTAAGTGTCTTTGATAGCCTATGGTCTAAAAATTAAGCCCTGGAAAATAAATTGTATTTCAAAATGATTATCTAGTGCTTTAAAAAAAAATTACGATTACTCAGGTTGACCGGATTCACCATGCCCATTTCTTCCCATAAACTTACTGTGTGTAGATCTAGACTATTTTATACTCCACCGCAGTGGAAATTGTTTATTCATGCATATCTTGCCAGTGGTAGCATAATTTCACAAACTTGTGTTTCTATGGTGTTTATTTGTCCATATACGCACTACTATGTAGCTTAGATATCACTGTTTGACAATTTTTCACGTTGAAGCTCCACAATGTTAGCCTATGACTTTAATCTTTATTTACCAAAAATGCAAGTGCTGTCATAAAATAAAACAGGAACGAAACTATTATTACGCCACCCAGACAATTCAGCGAACGAACGTCTGTCATTAGGAGTTTTGTCATTATTAGCGTAATTGCCTAGTGCTGTCTCAAACGTGAGCTAATTTCTACAGAAAAGATCCAAATATTTTGTTGCATTATTGGAAAAACTGAAGTAAATATATATTTTTCTTATACATTTTAATTCTTTGTCTGAGATTTCCATAGTTGTATGCACTCTACAATGCATTGTGATTACTTTGCCTGTACACCTCCTTCCATTAATTTTATATCGGGCGATAGGAAATTCTGCAACACAGCAGTCAATGGAGAAAAGCTGGAATGGTCTCTCAATGATTTTCACTATTTTAAAGCACTTAACCCTAAAAAGCCCAAGCTATTTTTGGCTCTCCGTGGCCCAAGGGGGGGGGGGTCACATTGTGCTCCCCTTCTCTAAAATCTTTATTTTTTGACCAATCACTCTCAAATTTGGCTCACATGCAAAGCGACCCAAACTCTACAAAACGCAACCATCAAAATTTCTCAAGGTCACCACATGGGGGCGCTATTCACCATAATATAATGAAATACATAGAAAATATGGATTTTGTTGAATATTTCTAAGTTTTCGTCTTTAATATCCCTTGTATACACTCACAAGTGATTAATTTGTCTATAGATATACAAGATCACATATTTTAAGATATAAAATAAGTATTTTGAGTAAACTTTGACTGTATGTGGCTCATATTTTGTGTTACAATACATATAGC
>JZLH01S0604424.1:21141-33012 GCA_001188425.1 Eucidaris tribuloides | reverse complement strand
TTCTCAATAAAAATATCTACATGAGAAAGTCTATACTAAAACCTTCATAGCGGTTATTCAAAACCAACTCCTAAGTGAGAAAAGAATATCAGTGCACTCCCGATTCATGAACACAGTTATAACGAAATTCCTGTTACCAATGAAGTAGAAATTTAGGTCCCAAAATTATCATATATATACATCTTTAATATACTTTCACTGTTTGGTTTACCAAAATTCAATACAACGAAAGAAAACTGCCAGTCCCGAGGACTTCCATTATAACGGGAAGTCACCTGTGTGTGTCTTAAAAACCTATAAAATCTACGAAAAGAAATTACTGCAAATAACAAACATTTTCCAAAAGTTAAAGAACTGTTGGAATGAAAGAATTTATAGGTAAAATTTCAAGCAATTGGTGACAGTTAACAGATTTATGAAAGTTGAAAGTCAGGTAACTTACAGCAGGGGTGCTTCAAACATTCGCTGACTTGAACTGTACCGAAGGAACGTGGACAGACTGACCGAGAGGCGATCGGATCCCGTCTGGCTTCTGAACACAACCCTCACATCTTATACAGATTTGGATCCTACCCTGATACCAGATGAAACCTATGAGTACCTGGTTGTCTCCATGAACTCTGTGGGCAGCACTTCCAGTCCTTGGGCTCCCGTCAGGATGTTTGAAGCACCACCAGCTGTAAGTCACCTTGACCTTCAATTTTCATAAATCTGTTGAAGGCAAGGTCCACCCTGACGTCAAGTTGGTATAAAAGCAGAACAATGATTAATGAAAGTTTGGCGAAAATCCACCAAAGAATAGCAGAGTTATGAACTTTCAAAGTTTTAGATTTGCGACGTCATGCGAGCATCTCCCCCATTGGCATGAATATAAATTGCATAAAGTGCTATTTTCTCAGAAAATTGAAAATTATGTTACCTGTGCATTCAATATATAATTATAACATTATTTCATTCATGCTTCTATGAAAAAAAAACACATTCAATTATCATGAACCAATAAAAAGAGGCAATTTATTGAATTAATGTTTAACATATGGGGAGCTGCTTGTATGTGACGTCACAAATGAAAACTTTGAAAGTTCATAATTCCGCTATTCTTTGGTGGATTTTCGCCAAACTTTCATTAATATGTTTCTCTCATTGTTCTTTTATTAAAACCAACTTGACGTCAGGGTGTACCTTGCCTTTAACTGTCACCAAATGCTTGAATTTGTCCCTTGAAATTTGTTCATTCCAGACAGTTTCTTACTTCTGGAAAATGTATGTTATTTGCTGTAATTTCTTTTCATAGATTTTATAGGTACTATACTCTGTTCTCACATAGAAGGTGATTTTGAACAACCACTATTGTAGGTTTGAATATAGAATTTCTCCTGTAGATATTTTATTGAGGAAATACTGCTTCATTTCTTCCCAAACAATAAAATAATTATAAATATGATTAATTGGGTATGATGGACAGAAATCACTTTAATGTTTATCAGAATGGTATGACTATGGTGGCAGGAAAACACACATTTCCTTTCTCGTTTAAGTTACAACAATAAATTGCTTAGTTAACAGTATGTTAAGTTTTCTTCCATAATGGTTTGAATATATTAAGAGGAATTGAAAAATTCCATTGACTACTTTGTTAATAAAACTATTAATGTGTCAATAAGTGAATTACTCAATATATTTGAAGTTCATTGAAATTGACTTTTAAAAAAAGTGTATGTCAATAATGTCCATTTCAAAGTTGTTTATTCCGTTGTTTGCAGATTTTCAGTTTTGGAAATAAAAATATCGAATTTCTCATGTTGAAATTGTAATGAAGAAATATTGTGTTGTACTGATCCTATAATTTCTCATGTCGAAATTATAATGAAGAAATACTGTGTTGTACTGATCCTATGAATGACATGTATGTATTTCAACAACACTTTGCATATTGTATAATGAAAAGTCATATATTTTTTGTCTGTAATATTTCATTTTGCATCCAGGGTCTTTTACCTCCCATGGTGACCAAGCTTCAAGCCACAAGTTTAACACTGATTATCCAAGAACCCACTCAACCCAACGGAGCCATCAGTAGCTATACCATATTTAGAAATGGCACAGAGGTAGGAATGATAGATTAATAGTTCAAGGTTTACTCCAACGGTTCTTAAATCAGTACCACACTCGCGATATCACATACAGAGTATAAATTACTGAGTGTCTAAAAAGCAGTTGACAGTTTTGAAAAATCTCCTAAATGAAGAAAATGTGAAACATTTTCAAGAGAAATTTTCATGTGTGGATAGCTGAAGGTCTCTTCTATGATATGACACCTAAAAGTCTGAAAATAATTGACGCTTGGGTGAGAACTGGGGGGTGTTTCACCAAGTCGTTCGTAAAGTTACGAATGAATTTACGAATGACTGGAACATGTTCTTGAGTGCTACACTGATTAAATTCTTAATCATTTAGCACAAGAACTGATCACCAGTTGTTCGTAAAGTCATGCGTAACTTACGAACAGCTTTATGAAACAGGCCCCTGGCCACTTTTGTGACGGGCATGAAAATAAGGTTGCACAGGTTTGGACTGTCCAAAAGAATTAAGCTCTCTTTAATTTTTTGTGGAACCAGGTGGGGGTAGGGAGATATAAATCGAAGATAATAGATTGAAAAATGAAAACCGTCTAACCTCTTTGGTATTTGGGAAAACAATTATTGTGATTGTGGAATTTTCAAATCCCTTTATCAAAGCAACAACCATTGCTAAGCTGGGGGACTTCCGACTGCAGTCAAACTGGAAAGCGTAATTCCTATGTAACCCGTTTTTACTAATCTCTTTAAAAGTAGTTAGTGCTCATCGGAGCATAAAATACTGTGAAATGTTTTGGTTTCATACGATATTAAGACCTTCAACAAGTGATGCATATGAACGTTTCCCCAAAAACTTTTGCATTTTTGATTTGGGAGTCTTTTCAAAACTGTCTACTTTGTAAAAGACATGGAGAGGGTAAATTCTAAAATGTTCAGAACCTTAATGATCTTCACAGGTCTTCAGATAAATGTAGCACAAATGTTCTTTTCAAGAATTTGTGGACGCTTGATATGGGAAATTTTTGTGTTTGTAATTACAAAGCTTTGTATTTACAAATCTTCAGAATAATGACCAAACCAAAATATTGGTTACATATTGATAGATACAGTTGCTACTAAGAGTGTTAGGAAATCCAACATATACCATTACTGTTGCATTGAAGTAACTGAAATAAGATCACGATACACAGTCAATGATGAAATCTTAACTTTGTTTCCAGGTCCACTTGAAAAATAACATGTAATTGTGGAGTCATACAGATACTATGGTATGTACTTACTTGAAATTTGAAGTTGAAATAAATAATACTGTATCAGTTGTGTGACAAGTGAAATTTTTGGAACATCATCACATTTGCAAAACAGCATCATCTGTTTAGTGGATGAAATTCATTTTCCACTGCGTATGTTTCTTTTCTCTAGCTGATCAGTACCACCCAGACTAGCTATGATGAAACTGATCTAAGGCCGTTCACCACCTACTCCTACTCTGTGAGGGCTTGCACATCCGGAGGTTGCACTACCAGTGATGTGGTTACCGTGGCAACCATGCAGACGGCACCCACAGGGCTTGGTGCACCTGTGGTGGTGCAGAGAGATAGTACGTGGCTTTATCTCATGTGGAACTATCCTGCAGAGACTAATGGTCTTATTACAAGGTAAGTATCATTAACCCTTCAGATCTGGAATCTAAGATGTTTCAAATGAATAAAACATTCATTGGGTTATTGGCATTCAAAGATACTATTCCAAACATTTCCAAATTTCTTTTGTAATAGAATACACTTGCAGGTATCCTCATAATCAAATTGTTTGTTCAAATTGTTAATTCGTTAAAAATGATACAGTAAAATGCTTTTCATTGTAACCACAATATATATTATGTACAAGTCGAAAACTTGTTTTTCTCGTGTAGAATTGCTTTGCGTGATAATATTGTAATACATAAGTTGGGTGAAATATGCTTACTGTAAACCCATTTGAAATATTTCATTGACATCAATATATCTCTTTATTCACCCTTTGTGATGACCACATAAATAAAAAATTTAATGTACATGTATATCCATAAAATGAATTCAAGGAAAGTCAATTCTAAGGGTAAACTGTTTAGAGTTACAAAGTTTATGATCATCTCTCCAAAGCGTATCAAGAATGAATGTATGAAGTTGCCAACTCGTATCAGTTGTAATTTGAAGCTCCACAATTTTAGCCTGTGTCTTTAATTAAAAGCCCAGCCTGATCACTAGCCTCATTATATGATATATTAAGTGATGTGTATAGCAGTGATTGCCCTGGCATATCATAAATTCTTTGGAAAGTGAATAAACTGATAAATTTGTGATATGAAAACATAACTGATATTTCTTCTTTTTTAACAACCTCATATATCCTTGTAAAATTGTGATTTGTGGCTGCATAGAAAAATTTAATTTTGCACATTTATCCATATATATGATTTGGACAACAATCAACAATGTCATCAACATCATTTCATGTGAAGAAATTCAATGAAAATTTTACACAGTGCAGAAACATTTAAATTGAAAGAATCCATTTTCTTGTCCACAGATTTGAGGTGTTGATGCGTCCAGGGTGTCCCCTGACATTGCAGCCATTCGAACAATCATGTCCGACAGCGGCCTATGTAACCAAGGACAAGCAGCTGTCGCTCACCCACAATGCCACTGGTCTGAGGGCGTACACCAACTATGACTTCATGGTGGCAGCATACAATGATGAAGGGATGGTGGAGTCTCCTGCCACTCAACAGAACACCTTGCCAACATGTGAGCACTTGACTTAAGTTAACTCTTTGCCCTGTGCATTATGAATATCTGGGCTGCTGGATTATTTTCAGATCCCCCAATAAACAGTGCATTATAAACAGGTGCACTCATGCATGAGTGACCCTGTGATCAACAGAAAATAATGTATCGTTAGTACGGGGAAAGGTGTGAATAGATCAAAGAACAGGAAATACATTGTTCTCGTAGAATTGAATAGGCACTATTCCTTGTTCATGCGAACTGTCGACAAGAGTCGACGGTAGCGAGTCAGCGGTGATGACAGTGGTCGATCATCGCGATTTAAGGGTTAAAGCAATAAAGTCACAATATTTCAATGATTGTTACAGAATGCTACAAAACTTACACATAATGATGCTAGTAGAAAATTTATCTAGTGGCAGTCAAATTACCACCACTAACTTGTGATTTTTTGGCTGATTACCAATAATTAGTGGTCAAATTGAACTGTGTCTTACAAAGTATATCCTTCAGTATATTCTTGACCTATGTATTCTTGAAATGGACTGCTGAAACTCATATATCTCGCACATCAAATCTAAGAAATGCATGTAAGTGTTACTGTCCACCTGACAAGAGTAATTGCACCGTGAAACTAGTTTGTCTAATGTAGATGTGAAGTGGTATTCATTCAGTATACTGAAAGAAATCTTTGTGTGCTTGTTTGTGTTGTTTTTTCAGTCATTTTACTTTGCTTATTATTAACAATTTAAACAACACATGGTCTAAATTTCCATCACAAAGTTTAATGCATATAAATCAATGTATGTATTATTTGTATGATGCGGTGCAGACATCTTTAACAGATTTTTCAAGAGTTATGGTCTAAAATGGCTGAGTGTACCTTTTGTAAATTTGCATCATTTGCATTCTTTACAGTGCCGGAGTTTGTACCAGGAACCAAGCCCTTCATCAGCAGTAACACCAACACCAGCATCATCACAGTGAACTGGTCTCAGAGCTTCCTCCTTAACAGCATGCTGAGAGAGTATGTCCTGGTGGAGAATGGGGATACTGTGTACAGTGGCATAGCAACCACAGTCACCAGGCCTCTTAAAGATATGGGTGAGAAATTCATTGGGTGTGACTATCCCCAAGATACCATCATATTGATCTGTTTCATGGCTGTAAGCAGGGATTTGTCTTGATAATGGGAGGAGTTTTTTTTTTTTGGGGGGGGGGGTGCATGGCAGCATATGCACTGATTATTTGTCATTGGTTTCTGTGTATGGTATAAAAACAGTTTGCCAGTAACCCCTTGGGGATGGCAGGCTTGTACAGAAGCCCAGTAAATCTCACAAAGACAAGTTTCTGCATTTTCAGTGGTAAAAGTATGTGCTTAGTGGGATGCGACCAGCTGTAGGCACTATAACCTTACTTTAAATGAAAGGTTTGGTATATTTTGGGGCTTTCATGGAAACATTTTGTCTCTGAGTGTGAGATGTACTGGGCTTCTCTACAAGTATGTCATCCCCAATGGGTTAAATACTTCCCAGATAGTTGGAAATGCATTCCCTTGCCTTGCAAATTCCATCTAAATGATTATAATTATCTCCTAAGAGTTTATGTTAAAAACTGACTGCACCTGTCCTGTCTTACCCACCCCACTCCTTTGTATTGGGCAATGATGTGTTTGGTAATAAATTTGTAACTTGCAAACAAAACAAGATTTGTGATTTGATATCAGCAGAAATTCATTTGAATCATTTCTCCCTCACAGTTTTTGCATGAGTGTGATCATTAAGTTTAATTATCATTAATGAGATATTGTATTTATTCTTTTTGTTAGTTGGATGGGGTGATGAAAGGAGAATAACAATATGAACACTTAATTTTAGATGAATTTATATGTTAAGTCATTTTTACAACATAAGAAAGAACTGAATGTTTCCCTTCACAATAATAAAAAAAAAGTTTCAAGTATTAAGTACTGTGACCAACTTGCTGTCTTCAGAGCTGCTCATCATGTTCCAAAATTTTTAATCAACATTTTGATACTGAAGTGAAATTGTGTGATTCATTTTTGGAAAGTTTTCTACTTCAATGTAAAACACTACAAGTAACATTACATGTGATTCATTTGATGATTGTCATAGGGTGTTGTTAATTACCAAATAATGTACATTTCTTGTTGCAGAATATGAGTTCACAGTAACATGTGTCACATCTACAGGGAGTGTGTCGTATCCAACCATCATATACACACCACCAAGTAAGTAGGCTTATATTCTACTTTGCCACTTAATTCTGGTGATATGTTAGTTATCTAATCTAATACATAATTAAAGTCATGTTCTGACAACCTGTGTAATTTTGCCTTGTATGAAATTTTCAGAACATGTCAGGTTGTATTTTGTGGCATTACATTCACTAAGTTTAAGTTTTGTGGATCTCTAGGATTGAATTTTTTGGAGTGAATATGTTACCGCATCTACCCCAATTAATTTAAAGAAAATATGACATATTTACATTTACCATAAATTTTTATTTTGAAGTAAACTCCCTCATTTGCATATTCAGATACAATAACAAAAACGGCTCTCTATTTTTTCATCAAACTTGGTACAAGTGGGACACATATTTATTCAGAGTGGTATATGTAGTCTAGTTTCCTCTCTATTTGACCAATATTTGCATCTCACTATCATTTCTTGTGTTTTATCATATTTCTTTAAGACTTTTTATGCCACTTATCAATCAATTTCTACCATTCAGTGAAATCATTATATTAAAGGTATTGGCTAACATTTACCACAGTTAAAAAAATCTGAGCTACATGATTCCCCATGCTACCATTGTGCTGTGTGATAAGGTTAAAAATGACGCCCTGAAAAAAATTGTATTTCAAAATAATTATTGTAGTGCTTTAAAAAAAGTGAAAATCGTAGTTGATCGGATTCACCTGCCATATTTCTCCCATAGACTTACTGTGTGTACACCTACGCTATTAACCCCCCCCCCCCCCGACGTTTTAATTGTTTATTCATGTATAACTTGCCATTGGCAGTGTAACTTTCCAAACTTTTATTATTCTAGGGTGTTTATTTGTCCATATGAACACTACTATGTAGTTCAGATATCAAAATTTGACAATTTTTTAAATTGAAGCTCCACAATGTTAGCCTATCACTTTAGAATGTTTACTTCCATCTCTTATTTCGCCTTCTCCCATTTTCTTCAGCCACAGGAGGCCAAACACCAGAACCTCAGACTGCCTGGTATTCCTCCATCTGGTTCATTGCCATCATGGTCCTACTCGGCGTTGTCATCCTCTTCATTCTCATCGCCGTCGTCCTCAGTCGCATGGGAACACGCAAACCATATGCCAGGGAGAGACAGCCGTTACCAGCTCGGCAGAAGAGGGCGCACAATTTCACGTTCTCGTCCATGCTACCGAGATATCCTGAGTCAGAGAGCATTTTGGTTAGTATTTCCTTAATGTTCATTCTAATTCTAAATTCTAATCCTATTAACCCATTGGAGACTAAGAATGAGATATCTCGAACTGGGGTGTATGGGGATTGTGCATTGAAATTAAATCGTCTCACTTGGGTTAACTGTGTGTGAGAATACTTTTCAGTGTATTGAATGTCAAGTCAAGCTTCACAAAATCTTGCACTTTGTATTAAACTCAGTCCTTAATGTTAAAATTTTAACACAAGTAACCTTTGAAACATTTTCTGAATGGAGCACATTATAACGATCCATAGTTTCTTGCTGAGCAAGATCCAGCCTGTACATGCATACATGTATTTATGATGCATATTTTTGAGTGCTGCATTGTCCTGCAAAGAACCCCACTATATCTACTTCTATCATATTCATTTCCACCATTTCACTCATGCAGCCCAAGATATCTTGGGCTCAGAGTCAGAGTGTACAATAGCCATAAGCAACAAATTAGACTGTGTATAATGTTACGTAGCCCTTAAAACAAGAAGAAAATGGAAAAAAAAAATCAACCATTTGTTTGAGTACTGTCTTCTTTAATTTGCTTGCAATCAATATGTATTATATAATTTAGAAACACAAAATGACATCATATTATGAGATTGATGTGAGATGGACAGAAAAAGAGAAAATGAATAATTAATAGATAGATTGATTAATAGATACATGAATGAGTATATAAATAAAGTAATTTATTAATACAATGAATGAATAAAGGAATGAATACATAACAATTCATACAATGGACTTGTCAGTGATTAGTCAATCATATCTTACCCTAGTTGCATACTATTGTTACATTTCCCTCTATCAGGACCCCATACCTCAAGCCATCAGTCGACAGTCCAGCATGCGCAGCCTTCATAATGCCTACTACAACCCTAGCTTTACCGCCCCCTCCCCACAGAGGCCTACCAGTAGGACATCGGAGATCATGGAGAAGAATTCCCTCAAGTATTTAGATGAGGATGAAGGGGTGGGGGTGTGGGATAACCCCACCCCAATTCCACCCAAGCTGGACTCCGGAATGGTTAGTATGGTAAGGTGGCGGCATGGCTTTCGTACTAACATATCCTATCCAAATGCACTTTCAAGCTTCTCATATCAAGTCAAAATTGGTTAGTGTCTTTATTTTAGGGAGTTATTTTGTATAATTGTTATGAATTTTACTAAATTCACAAAGAATACACAGGTTTTTTTATCACAATTAGGGGAATTCTGAATATCTAATAATTATATGGCCTGTACACGAGTCATTATGTTCATAATTTCAGTCAAATGATGTGAGTGTATACAATATGTGCTATTGCAATTTTGCTTCAAAATAGGGAATTCTCAAGAGTTTATTTTTGCAATCTTACTGCACATACATTCATTTTGTACAAGTATATCAGGAAGTGAAAGTTTTCGAGGGTGTTTAGTTCTGAAATTTGGCCCCCTCCGAAAAAGAAAAAAAAGAGAAAAACCTCACAAAATATTCAGCTTATACAGTAGCACTGGTTCACATAATATGCACCCTCTGTATGATTTCCATGTGACTTTGCTTTATGTGTTTTATTCCTTCATCAGAATTTTAGTTGATATCATGCAGCACCATTACGTTTCAGAGTTTCATTGTTTCTGCATTTTGCTCTTGAATTGTGTGCTTTCAGTCTTTTTATTTGTCCAAATTTGCCTTTTAATGACTTACAGTTACAATATAATGATTTACAATTTCATGAGTAACCTAGCTATAACTGTCATTAACACCAAATTAAATTTTGTTCTTAAGTAATAATTTGCAACTGTGGATTAAAATGGGTTAACACATATTGAATTAAAATCAAAACTAACTTACTAATGTGTGAATATTTGTTGTCGTGCACCATTTTTTATTCTTCCTCGCCTTTTTAAAATTTGTGAAAAAATGTTCATTGTTGTTCATTTTTCATACAATGGACAATCATGTGGTCTAATTTGGTTTCCAACTCATACTCCACTATGGTGTGAACAAATTTTTCCTAGTATGCAGTTTTTGAGTGCTTAATTTTGTTGTTTACACACTGTTGGCTGTTTTGAACAAAGTAATAATTCTGTGGCACTATGATATACAGTGCACTCTCGTTATAAAGAAGTCCTTGGGACCCATGATATTTGTTCTTTATAACGAAATTTCTTTATATCACGGTTGCAAAAACAATAAAATACAAAGGAAATCCAAGATATGGGACCAGAGATTTTACTTCTTTATAATGAAATTTTGTTATATCAGTAGTCTTTATAACGAGAGTGCACTGTATGTGTATGTTTAAAATCTTATTCCGTCAGTTTACAAATTTCTATGCATCTAAGCAATACTGCTTATCTCTTAGACATAAAACCATTAAATCCACATTTATAGATTACAGTTTGATGACCAAAGTCATAAAGCCATAAAATTAGCAAGTTCATCCCATTCTGTGTTCAACATGTACACACCTCTGTAAATACAATAAAATGTTCATTACCATAGACTGTCTCAGTTTTGTTGTTGAGGAATTACCCAGTAACAAGTTTATACTAAGAACAAACAATTTATTGGCAATATGAGGTTTATAAAATGCTAACAGTGTTTTTGAGTCTTGAGACTAGAGTGGATTTCTGTGATGTAGAATTACTCGCTTTATTTAATGTTCTTTGTTACATATTTCTTACTTCTCTTTGGTGATATGCAGTATGAAGATGATGCTATGACCCACACCAGCCAACCTTATAGCTACACCAAGGAGCAAACGATGTTCACCGACACCCACTTATGATCTGCAGCCTGGTGAATGGAGACTAGCATAGCATTTGATCACGTACTTGTTGTCACTAAGTAGCCCCGCGAACAAAGACTCGCCAGAATTGTGTGACATACAATCCTCCATTTGGAACGTGATACTTGGAAACTGTGATCATATGTCATAAGGAATGTCATTGACATGCTTTGCAATGCAGCCATCATCAGTGCGAGGACTGCCTGCGTCATTTGACTTGCATTTTTCGCATTCTTGGAAACGGAGACTCTGAGTCATTTCACTTGCCAATATGAGCTTGTAAATAGCAGACTGGAAATGAGGCTAGTGATATTTATTTTGTCCCATCAAGCACCACCTGCAATTATTGCTTACAAGCCTTGGACTGTAGCAGTGTGGTGATATAGTTGCCATCTCAGACCTAACTTTGCATCTGGAGAGGACTAGTTGTGAATGCTGGGACCAAAATGCCTCTTGAGCTGGAGATTCCTATTTTTTTTTTAACTAGTGATTGCAATATTTATGTTTATCCTGATTTGTGGTCTGAAATGTTTTCCATGTAATCAGCTTTATATCTCATATACGTGTCTGTATATTTTACTTCATGTGTGTGCAGTTGATGGCAGTGTGTTGTGTTTATAATGTTCAATTTATGATTGTCAAATAACCTATGAGGACCTAAGTTAAAAATGGCTTGTATTATGATTTTTGGTGTTATTTTTAGCGTGCGTCCAGCTTTGTATTCGTGCAACAGTACTTAAGTGCTGCCCATCAAAATCG
>JZLH01S0604424.1:0-21116 GCA_001188425.1 Eucidaris tribuloides | reverse complement strand
AGATTTCTCAAGAGTTTATTTTTGCAATCTTACTGCACATACATTCATTTTGTACAAGTATATCAGGAAGTGAAAGTTTTCGAGGGTGTTTAGTTCGAAATTTGGCCCCCTCCGAAAAAGAAAAAAAAGAGAAAACCTCACAAAATATTCAGCTTATACAGTAGCACTGGTTCACATAATATGCACCCTCTGTATGATTTCCATGTGACTTTGCTTTATGTGTTTTATTCCTTCATCAGAATTTTAGTTGATATCATGCAGCACCATTACGTTTCAGAGTTTCATTGTTTCTGCATTTGCTCTTGAATTGTGTGCTTTCAGTCTTTTATTTGTCCAAATTTGCCTTTTAATGACTTACAGTTACAATATAATGATTTACATATTTATGAGTAACCTAGCTATAACTGTCATTAACACCAAATTAATTTTGTTCTTAAGTAATAATTTGCAACTGTGGATTAAAATGGGTTAACACATATTGAATTAAAATCAAAACTAACTTACTAATGTGTGAATATTTGTTGTCGTGCCCATTTTTTATTCTTCCTCGCCTTTTTAAAATTTGTGAAAAAATGTCATTGTTGTTCATTTTTCATACAATGGACAATCATGTGGTCTAATTTGGTTTCCAACTCATACTCCACTATGGTTGAACAAATTTTTCCTAGTATGCAGTTTTTGAGTGCTTAATTTGTTGTTTACACACTGTTGCTGTTTTGAACAAAGTAATAATTCTGTGGCACTATGATATACAGTGCACTCTCGTTATAAAGAAGTCCTTGGGACCCATGATATTTGTTCTTTTATAACGAAATTTCTTTATATCACGGTTGCAAAAACAATAAAATACAAAGGAAATCCAAGATATGGGACCAGAGATTTTACTTCTTTATAATGAAATTTTGTTATATCAGTAGTCTTTATAACGGAAGTGCACTGTATGTGTATGTTTAAAATCTTATTCCGTCAGTTTACAAATTTCTATGCATCTAAGCAATACTGCTTATCTTCTTAGACATAAAACCATTAAATCCACATTATAGATTACAGTTTGATGACCAAAGTCATAAAGCCATAAAATTAGCAAGTTCATCCCATCTGTTTCAACATGTACACACCTCTGTAAATACAATAAAATGTTCATTACCATAGACTGTCTCAGTTTTGTTGTTGAGGAATACCAGTAACAAGTTTATACTAAGAACAAACAATTTATTGGCAATATGAGGTTTATAAAATGCTAACAGTGTTTTTGAGTCTTGAGACTAGAGTGGATTTCTGTGATGTAGAATTACTCGCTTTATTTAATGTTCTTTGTTACATATTTCTTACTTCTCTTTGGTGATATGCAGTATGAAGATGATGCTATGACCCACACCAGCCACATTATAGCTACACCAAGGAGCAAACGATGTTCACGCCACCCACTTATGATCTGCAGCCTGGTGAATGGAGACTAGCATAGCATTTGATCACGTACTTGTTGTCACTAAGTAGCCCCGCGAACAAAGACTCGCCAGAATTGTGTGACATACAATCCTCCATTTGGAACGTGATACTTGGAAACTGTGATCATATGTCATAAGGAATGCCGTCATTGACATGCTTTGCAATGCAGCCATCATCAGTGCGAGGACTGCCTGCGTCATTTGACTTGCATTTTCGCATTCTTGGAAACGGAGACTCTGAGTCATTTCACTTGCCAATATGAGCTTGTAAATAGCAGACTGGAAATGAGGCTAGTGATATTTATTTTGTCCATCAAGCACCACCTGCAATTATTGCTTACAAGCCTTGGACTGTAGCAGTGTGGTGATATAGTTGCATCTCAGACCTAACTTTGCATCTGGAGAGGACTAGTGTGAATGCTGGGACCAAAATCCTCTTGAGCTGGAGATTCCATTTTTTTTTTAACTAGTGATTGCAATATTTATGTTTATCCTGATTTGTGGTCTGAAATGTTTTCCATGTAATCAGCTTTATATCTCATATACGTGTCTGTATATTTTACTTCATGTGTGTGCAGTTGATGGCAGTGTGTGTGTTTATAATGTTCAATTTATGATTGTCAAATAACCTATGAGGACCAAGTTAAAAATGGCTTGTATTATGATTTTTGGTGTTATTTTTAGCGTGCGCCAGCTTTGTATTCGTGCAACAGTCTTAAGTGCTGCCATCAAAATCTGTAGAAACGGTTTTATTGTAAAATGTAATCATTATTTGAAAAGTTGACCATATGTACAGAAAATATGCGTATACAGGATAAAAGTGTATTATTTGTGTGGTTCATTTTAGTTTCCACAAAGTAAGAAACAGGGCCATCGATAACAGAGTGACAGTTATAGTATATAATTTTTGTATGCTTTCTAACAAAAAGGATCATATAGCATATCGAAGCAACTTATCAATCATGTACATTAGTGATTAAAATGAAATGGTTGAAATTAATCCCATCAATATCTTTGTTCTTTTCGTTTTCAGGGTAATCGTATAGATTTAGAACAGTGATGGGAAATTGTATGAAGACATGCAGCATGTTTTTTTTTTACTGGTGCTGATGAAAGTGTACTGAACTTATTCACCTTGTGTAAGACTAAGATATGACTCTGTGATGGGTGTATAGTCATAAAGTTTCACCAAGTAAATCAAGTTATGAAATGACAATAAATTATCAAATGAAAATATATTTCTGATGATTTGACACAGTTCTGAGAACTTTGAAGACAAATTGCGAAATGTTAATTCTAATAATTACTGAAATATTGACTTACTATTTTAACGACTAAATTTAACTATTCATTTGTTTGAAATGAATTTTAAGTCTTTTAATGTGTTTCAATACTTTTTTCTTACATTTGAAAATGCTTTGATACTCAAAATAATGTGGGTTCTGTAAGGTTAATGTAAGTACAGTGACTTTGACAAAGGTGAGTTGTCATACAAATTATCCTTTCATACTCTAGAAGACAGTAGATGTTTCAATATCATTTTCACAACTATCAAAGTTATATTTACTCAGATAATTTCTCAGAGCATTTTCATTTAAAGCCCGAGTATAGTTTTGTCGATCAGACATCTTTTTCATCAATCTTTCGCAAACTATTCTGTTGTCACCCAAGACATCAGAAAACAACATCAAACCTACTGAAAATTGTTTATAGGGACAAATTGTCATGTTTAAATTATCAGAGAACAGGTAGCGGTATGTACATTACCTATGGGAAATATTGGGGGTCCCCTCACCCCCCTCCTTGGACATTTTAAATTTTGATTAGTTTCTCAAAAAATGAAAGAGTTTTAGAGAGAGACATTTTCAGGGCATTGATAGATCATGTAGGTGTATCTAAAAAAAAAAAAAGCACGGAATTTCATTTTTTACCAGTTACCAAAACTATACTCTGGCTTTTACAAACAAATCATTGTTGTGTAAAATACAAATTCAAACTGGCTGAAAGTAATATATCAATGATATTATGTACCACTACCATATGGATTTACCTTGTAGTTTGTATCTTACGTAATAAGAGAAAGGTATCATGGTTGCACTTGTAGCTTCTTACAACAAACCTTGGATTTTTTTTAGTATTTTTGATAAAAAAATAATGTACTTGAGCAATATTTCTATAATGTAATGTGTTAAATTATGCCATTTTTTGAAAGGAGGTGTCTTTCATGTTTATATTGATATTTGTATTTTCCAATTCCTTTTTATATTATTCTAAGCTGTACATGTATGTCATATTTTGTACCTTGCTGTGAAATGTAATAAAATTGTTTTGTAACAAAAATTGTTGCACTTTTCCTGATTGCTTTAACTGTATTTACAGCAGAATTTGTTTTCACTCACAAGTGAAAGAACATAATCCATGTCATCAAAGATATGATTAAGGGAAATGATTGGAAAAAAAAATATCTTTCAATTTACAAATATATGTATGATTTTCCACACATCTTTTCAAAGTCGACCAATAATTGATTTGTGCATCTTTTTAGCAATTTGTAATCTGTGCATGCAATTCAGAATGGCTCAACAAATTTTGGCATATCACCAATTTTTCAAGCTTCTGGGAATAAGGTCCAAAATGTACAGAGTAAATATTCACATATTACACAGTTTCATACTTCAATAAAGACACTACAGAGTACAGACATGTTTGTTATTTGGGTGCAGCATTACATGACCAAGTACTGTGGAGGGTATGGAATTCAAAGGTGACTTTAAAACATGAAGAAATGCACATATTTGAGAAGAACTTTTGTCTGTTTATTACACTGATAGCAGCTTTGTTTTATATGCATATTGTTAATTACAAACTTACAATGATATCACAATATTGACAATGTTTTGAGACAACACATGAAAGCAAAGTTTGTTCAAATGTGTTACATACTACCTTACTTCAATGTGCTTGAAATCATAATATACATGTGTAACATCTGCTTTCATTTTGACAATGCACACACAACATGGCAAGTACACAGAAATTTTACAAATTCAATGACAACAGCAAACATAAATCAAATGTATTGAGATTTCTGGTTAATTTAACTATATTTCAAATGAACTGATCATGTAGTGACGTTTTGGTACTGCACAGGCAAGAAAACAAAAACAAAATACAAATAAATTTTAAAAAACTGCAGGAAAATAATGCACAGTCTTAAAGTTACTGACCAATGTACTAAACATCTGTTTCATTCCTTCACTGATTTTGTTAGTATTATCTTTCCATTACAATCATATAACATATTTTGTTCATGATTACAATCACTTTATCATTTATTCAGTAATTCAGTACAACTACCGTAATTTAGAGATACTTACATCATGAAGTTTTACTCAGTTTATTCTCTTGGCAATTAAATGACAGGCTGAAGAAGAATGTGAAAACTTGTGGAAATACAAAAGAGATTGACATTATTGAAACATGTTTAATACACCACCATCTTCAAAATATATCCTTTTAAAGGTATCAAAAATGTGCACATACACTATACGGAATCATTCTTTTTTTTTATGTACCCAACATCAAATGAAGAGAGCACACACACGTACATGCTTTGCATCCAGTAATCTTTAGACAAATCCCCAACTCCGTCCCTCTCACCTGAATCCCTATATCAATCCCTAAAATCAAATGGAATTGTCCGTTTCTGCATGTAGTGGTGGACATTCAGAACTGACCACTCATGATTGAAGGTGATGAATACAACTTGCAAAGTTGAGAAGAAATATCGACCTGTCACCACGGTTGCTAGTGTACTCCAAATGACTTCAAAAAAATTGAACTTTAAAGCCACTGATATGATCCTTTAGAGTTGAAGATTGACCAAAATTTACATCCAAACACAATACTGATCATTTTTATATATAATTTGATAAGTTCATTTGCAACAATTATATACAATCTAGCATTAAAACATGTTTTTCTGATAATTACAATGCATTTTTTGACATGAACTATACAATAATTTGGAGAACATTAAACAAGTAAATTAATATATTTTATGGTAAGACAAATAAGTGAATTACTAGATCACAGGTTAACAGATTTTGCTCTTGCATGTCGAAGTACTGACAGAAATGTAAGTAGTATATAAATGATTATATTACTACTCCAAAATGATGTTCCTTAAATACGTATGCATACAGATTTTCAAATAATGAAACATCACATTAATAAACTATGCCATTCCACCTGATAATCTTCAAAAAAAAATAAAACTTAGTAATTGACAATACCGTGCGGTATAGATTTTGGGATGGGTTACTAGCATTCTTCTCTACTTCAAAGAGTCACAAAACAATTCTCTCCTTAAGTCTTATAGTCATTTTTGTATTCATACCATACAAAGTGCAAGTTATTTTCTTTTCTTTCAAACCGTTTGAGGACAAAGCCTACAGCATATTTGGGTTGGGTTACGGAGAATAATGTGCATATCAAAATCAATTATCTTCAGGGAGTTAAAATCTGCACGACTTTTCAGTTTTACTATTCTTCCCCTCTTCAATTTGAATAAAGTTGACAAAAAGCTCCAGGAAATTTATCATTAGTGGAGCTGACAAAGTGGCAATAAATCTCATCTGAAAAATTGTTATCACGTAACTTGTTATACAAATGGGCTTTATTCAGAATTGCTGTATTGACGCGAAATGTCTCGCGCGAGTTATTTCTGTGCCCATAAAATACAGAAACACTCTTCTTAAAACTAACAAGAGCCCGGGCCTACGCTCACCTGACGTCTACGAAACTCTCTATGGCACCCATAGAATAAAAACATCACTTCAAGTTTTAGCCCTTGTGAGGCCGACTATCTCAAGGCACCAACGTAGCCACAATAATCCAGTTGACAAACTTGCATCCCCTTGCACATATATTGATTTTGTCAAGCTTTAATTTAAAGTTCTAACATCGTTTTTATTAAAAACAAGGGCACGCCCTTACGTATCTTAACATTTGACCTTGACCTACTTATGTAACCTTGAGCCTCCAAATAACTTGAGGTCTCCTGTTACGCATCTACTCCAAGTTTGCTTACAAAGGTGCTTGTCGGTCTAGAAGTTTACCTAGTTCTGGGCGCCTATCGCCTGCCCCCATGTGGCCCCGCAGGTGGGCCGGTCGTACCATTCACGAATTACTCTTTCGACTCTTCCCCTGAGATATTCCACACGTTATGGCGTTTCAATCCATCGATGTGAATGTGAGTTATTCCTAAAGGGCCCTACCCCAAACTTTTGCCCCCCTTGGGGGCCAAACGGGGCCACCCTGGGCATTGTCATGAGGAACATTAATTCAGCACATATAGAGGTATCTACACACTAAGTGGCTCAACTTAACTATTTCTGGATCTAGAGAAGGCCAATACCAACCAAAGAAGAAACTTGACTTCATTTGACCTTTGACCTACATATGTGACCTTTGACCTACATATGTGACCTTTGACCCCAAGTAACATTGAGGTCCCCGTTACGCATCTACCACCCAAGTTTGGTATCTACACACAAAGTGGCTTAACTAAACTATTTCTGGATCTAGAGAAGAAGATGTTTGAAAACTACCTACTTTTGGCCCTTTAGGGCCCTGCCCCCGGGCCCCTAGGGGGGCCAGGTGTACCATTTGAGGATCCTTGAATCCCCACCCCCTAAGGATCATTCCTGCCAAGTTTGGGCCAAATCCAATCATGCACTTTGAAGGAGAAGCTGAAAATGCATAAAAGTTTACGCACGACGAACGACGCACAAAAAGCGATCGCAATAGCTCACTTGAGCCTTTGGCTCAGGTGAGCTAATAAAATGTACTCAAAGTCAAGAAAGTACTTCACTTTTTTTTACATTTTTCTTTTCCCTTTTCTTTATTTTGGGTTGGGGGGGGGGGTGGGGGTAATTATGTACCATTTCTATTTGTGTGTAGGTGACATGACTTTCATTTTTTTGACCATATGTATATATATTATCCTTGTTTGAGATATGTTACATTTTGATAATCGGTGGTTATCATCATTCATTCCTGAGGGAAACTAGAATAAGCGGATACTGGTACAAACTCACTTGTTTTTTTATATGCATTGCAGATTATTTCTTAGCCAGGAAAACCAACTGAACATCACAATGTAAGTACAATGCATTTACCTACTACCATGGTACTAAACTAACTCAGTGCAGTATACGTACTGAATATATATTTTTGTGGGAACCAAAATAACCTGAGTTAACTGGATAGTTGTGAAGAATACATCAGTTGCAATGTAATGACTTACTGCTACAGTATTTAGATTTAGCGATATATCACAAGTTTATTTCATGGCAACATACATACATGATGAGAAAACAACGGCAAAATTTTACACCTAGTTTTATTTCCACATACACTATTAAAAACATTCTACAATTTATCAACAATTTTCTTTTCAGCAAACTTTTTTTTAGACACCCCAAACCCTAAATTGGCTTCTTCTGAACAATCACATATTTGTTCAATCAGCATGAATATACACTGAGTATTCCAAAATAACATCAACATCAAAAGGACCTACTAAATCATTAGATTAATGTGAGGACAAGTACTTCCATTTAAACATGTATGAAATAAGTATCGAAAGCATTCTGAACACATAATATATGAATCACAGACAAAATATGTCTCTCATTAAACAAGACATTAGACATAATGATAACTATGATGATAGACAATTATCAAAAGGGAAAGGCACAATGTAGGTAGAATTACTAATAAGAAGGAAAGAATAGACAATCATACTCAGAATTAACCTTCCACCAACCAACACTTTAAGCTGCCCAATTTTTTACGTAAATATGAAAATAGATCGATTCCAACATGCTAAGAATTTAAATGTTTTCTTTCTGGATTTGTTGAGAATGGAGGGAGACTTTTAAGTCCAGTATTTCACAAAGAAAGTGTTTGCATACACAACATTTGAAATCTTCAAGTGATATATTGATATCTCTCATTCGTCCTTTTGTAGGTAAATTTGATCTCAAGTGGGCAAGTTCTTTCAATCTGGTACACATACAGAAGTAGTAGACTATCTGTCTTGTTTTAAGGATAACAAAAAAAATGATTCAAAATTATTACCTTGAAAAGGATTTTTAGAATGACATATTTACTTTAAAAGAAAAAGTACTACATCTACACACATAAAAATATATTTCTGGAAATAATAAATTAGTTGTGACGAGGATACTTGGAATAAATCAGATTCAGAGAATATCAGAAACACCCTCACACCAGCACTGGGCCCAAAAGATACATTCTGGATGCAAATTTATGCAGTAATATCTGTGACTATCTCTGGTCTGAAAGGATAGATGTCATACTGATATATATTAATAGTCACTGCACATTTTTGTTGTTGTTAAATTTTAGAAGCTGCTCCTTGACATTCATCCATTCAGTACTTCTGCTTTGAAGTCAAAATCGCAGCACACAAATAAGCAGTCTTTATTGTTCATTACAATAAATTACAATCAGAGATTTTGCCGTGTTTTCAGTGAGCATTAACTTCATTTTGTTCCTCACATTTCAGTCCCATCTGATCCACTTCAGATCACATGAGATATTCTTCACTCAAACCAGCTTTGAAGATCTTGTATCACTGTTCCGGTCTCTTTGAAACTCCAAAAAAGCTCTGCATTGCTCAAGTTCATGGTAAGCTCATTGAAAGAACAAAGTTCACATATATCTTTCTCATATTTGTTGCAAAGCTGTCCAGTGATTTCTGCGCAGTAATGTTTTCCTGCCACCGACAGATTGTTGGGAATTCTAGAAATGATCGATAACTCAATTGACACATCCATTATTTGGTCTTCTTTTCATCTTTTTTGATGCCAGCCCGACTTTGACCACTGTTGGTAGCATACTTGTAGATTGGACCATAAACCTGGAGACAGGGGAAATAACATAAAAACATGATCTTAGAAAATATTAATGTCATCACTAAATCTTTATATTCCAAGACTGTAATGGATATATGTGTAAGTAATAAATGTGTTTGCATAAGTAAGTGAAAACGTAATTATACTTTTTACTGCTTGCCTGTCTGCAACAGATATTTTCTTTACCTCATAATATAGACATTTATTACATAAATTTTGGGCCAAAAATAAATGTGCTAACGCAAAATACGTCTACTGTTGCAAAAGTTCCCAGCACTACACAAATATAATTTGTTATGTACACACAGGCATATCCAGGATTTTTTTACGGGGAGTTTTCTATGGTGCAAATCAATGCAACAACCCCCCCCCCCCAAAAAAAAACTGGTCACCAGGTCCGAAGCGAAACTGTTTCATGGTGTAAATCGATGAGACATGCAGAAAGTCATCTGGTCCAAAATGGTACAACCCTTCAATGTAACAGGCAAAAAAAAGGGTCATCAAGTTCACAATCCTGCTGATTTCAATATCATTACCAATCTTTTCTATTTTAAGAGGGTGTTGAACACCCTCTTGGTATGCCGATGTATGACACAACTTTAGTCCAGTAGATAAAAAGCATGCAAAACATAATAATGGATATCATAATTTCAAGTACAAAAATAATGTCATTACTCACATAAACCCATACAAACTCTGTGCCGGTGTCGATCCACGTCCCCACCTCGACAAACTGTCCAGAATACCGCACGTAACTCCACACACACAACAGAATGATGGAAAGTCCCAGGAGCATGTTAGCAAAATTTGAAAGAGAGTAGATTCCAACAAGTCCAAATACGCCCGACAAGATGTACATTGCAAGAATGGTGGCCACCAACGTGATCGGCGTGCGTGCCACGTTAAATAGATTCTTGCTGTCGTTGTGCTTGATGTACTGTTCGTAGGACTCCTCCAATTCCGCGAGGAGTTGGTCCTCGTAGGACTGGCTGTACTCCTGGCCACCCATCTTGCGTGTCTGTTTGAACTGCGTCATGGCCATCTCTCGTATCTGCATATGCTGCTTCTCCAGTTCCTCCGGCCCGAGGTACGGCTTATCACCTCCACACACCTGTTGGTAAAATTGAGAATTGAAGATTTGTTTTGAGTCTCAACTGTAGTATATTTACATTAATAAGTACACAGTGAACTGTATTTATCAAACTGATATACCTTGGAAACCACAAGAGGGTTAAACCTTTGGGGACAATGGGGGACAACAGAATGATTTTCTTCATCTGAATTGATCAAAGAGATTGTCAAGTTCCAAATTGAGGTAGATAATATTCACAGCTTTTTTGTTTTTTCTCATAGTAATGTAAGACTACTTCACATGTATCATGTCACAATAGATAAATATTACAAACAGATATAACACAAAAACAATGCTTAACCCTATCTTTGCCGGAAGGGGGGGGCCCCTGGGAGGCCCCCCCTTCGACGTTTCACGCCATACTTCCGCAACACGAAAAGCTTTCGCCGCGATGTTTCACGACTGTTTTCCTCCGAGTCTCCTGCACCTTTTTAGACCAAATTTGCAATGCCCTGGTACACAGTTCCGAAGATACACACAATTTTGTACATGCATTTTGCACCAAAAATCGCTCAAAAACATGATTTTGTGTACAGTTTCAATGCAAATTGTGTTTTCACCCACGAATCATAAATGTATGTACATTTTTGCTTTTACTCATTCAAATAACTTTATTTTATGTTGTTTATGATCGCATAAGTGTCACCGACAAATTTCATTGGAAAAAAAACAAAAAACAAAAGGTCCAAAAAACACAGAAATACATAAGAAATTGCAAAAACAATAAAATACATAAGAAACTGATTCTGATATCACAATTTCTTTCAAGTACATTTGCTAAGAACACCACAAAGGGTGTCTACACCAAAAATTAGCATGTTTGAAACTTTATTCAGTGAGTTAGAACAAAACGTATGATTTCTGAAGAAAAAAATAACTATACAATTGCATAGATTAGGTCGCAGGCGACATGCATGCAAATTTTCGTCGTGATTGCAAGTTGACAGCCAAGATCTGAAAAGGGGGGGGGGGGGGGGCCTGTGGAGGCCCGAGGCCTTCCCCGATTTGGGACCACCTCTGGAAGTAGTCTCAGGCCGGCCTATATCCAGTGTAAATGGAAAGGAGGCATCGGGGCCCCCAATTTACCTGGCGATGCGGCGCTGTTACTCAATATAATGCCGAAAGTCGTGAACTTATTTTCCGGGTTCTATGTTAGCGGTGCCCAGTGAAAACCGTTAATAAATACAAGAAATACATGAACTATTAGATCTACCTTTGTTAGGTATCCTTGTTTAATTCCCCGACACTGGTTATTTTTTTCTTCTTTTTATAGTTGTTACGAACTGCATTATGTTGCATCAACATCAACATGCGCAATATGTAAAATTGCTATTGACATCACAGTCCTATTCCAACATTTTTTTTTTTTCAAATGGACTCTCTCATGACTTGAGGCCAGCCTTTTGGTGTAAATCAAATAATAGAGAGGGGCACCCAAGGCCATGGCCTTAGGTTAATTCCCAGCCTGCCAACCATAGAAGGAAATAGCATAGTTACCTGTTCCATTTCCTTAGTGTACTTGTCCTTTGCACTTGCTACAGCTGCTAAGTTGTTGGCTTCCGCTGTTGCCTGAAAGTACATTCACAATAAACAATCACATCATCAAGGCATTTGTGTTGTAATAATTATACTATGCAAACAAAAGCACAATTTCATCCTCTATCCGAACCACAAAATATATCACAATATAACTGCATGCTCTAATCTTGCAATACACACAAATTCCACTTATGTCTTACATTACACATTCCAGCCCTCATTAGGTCACAATGTTCACCTTGATACGTTACATTAGATACATCTGTCATGCAAGATATACAAAAAAGTATATAAATACACCTTTCTATGCCAGACTGAGAATAAGTCCTTTACAGCATTAAACAACCATTATTTCTCTGACATTTTAAAATTTATCATTGTGTTTCCAGAAATTTGGTTTCTTGCAATCATCTCCTCATTATTGCATTTAAGTTTTCTTTAAGTATTGACTCAGGGTATGTGAGGCTTAGGTTTATGGTGGGTGTTCGATGTTATAGTGTTTGCATGATTGAAATTTACAATCAAATCACCCATATTTCTATAACTCTGAAGTGACATACCATCAAAAGTTTCAGGAATGGCAAGATAAGAGTTAAGACATCATTAATTCATATTATCCACTCACCTGCAGCATGGTCTTGGGTTCAGGAAGTTCATCTCCTTGGTAGATATTGATATATGCCTACATCAATTAACATGACAAAAACAACAGTGATTACTCTTTTAATAGCTGTCCTCTCTTAGACCATATTTCTGAAAAAAAATCCACATTTAGTTTATTTCTTAAGGCCAATTTTACTAGATGCCACTCACGTAAAACATCCTCTGCACATTTCAAAAGCATAGTTTAATTTTTACCCGATTAGTAGACAAGATTTTACAGCATTCCAACGTGACCAGGAGAAAATGTTATTTTATTTTAGATGCACATATGAAATACAATACATAATACAAGGGAGCCACAGTACAGTTGTTCCCATGCTCCCAAATCTCGAACTTTTGGAACAAAATGATTATCCTCAAAATTACAGGTACAAATAATACCATCCACTTGAAAATTAATACAGGAACTGAAAATATTTCAGATTCTTGCTACATGGTACAGTAAACTCTACATACGTCAAATCTGTATGGACCAAAGAAGTAGCTTTGTCTCGGGCAAAATTTGACTTATGAAAGGCCCAATACAAAAGAAAACAAAGACTACGGGCCAGGATTGGGCCTTCGACTTAGGTGATTATTTGACTTACGTGACTTTCATTTATGCAAAGTTAATTGTATAAGTTTATCATCCATGCTCCTTTGGCAAGAGGTTCAGATCTCTCCACTAACCTTGAAATATTCTAGCAGTGCTCTACACGTGACCTTGGTTCCATTGATTTCCTTTACTATCAGGTTCTCTGGTGCTAGGAGAAGGGGGGCAAGCTCATTCAGGTGAGTCTTGAATTCCTCACTGATATCTGTAAAATAGAGATAATATCAATTATTTCTTGATGAAGTAGTTAGGGTCATCTATAACTTTCTCTGTAAATGAATAGGAAAATTTTGCATATTTGTATGCAAGTATACATATATTTTCGCAAACGGGAAGATGATTCTAGCCCCATCTACAAAACATATTATACAGGCATATTTCCATGATATATAACAGAATCAAATTTTATGCCAAAGATACAGACAGATGATGCCAGTGCAGATGATGCCTAGACAGAGGTTTAGAGGGTATACACTAATACATATGTTGGTTCTGAGCTCGTGTGTTTTTTTTTACTCATAAATACGGAATGTTATATGAACCCCTCACTGTAATTGCCAGAGTGATCACATGGACGGTGATAGTTTCAGTGTAACATATGACTATAAGCATATGGGGCAGGTATCTTCATTTTTTTTTTTGGGGGGGGGGGGAGGAGGGGAGGTGAACAAAAAATGTTTGGCATAAATCTTTCATCCTCACCAGAATATTAAAGTAGGAAGTTACCTGATACATTGTTGAACTGAATTGAATAGAACCAAAATTATCTTCTGAATAAGCAAACAAGATATACAAAATAATCATTTGGTAAAGACATTGATACATTCTTTTGTACACATAAATCATACCATCAAAAATATACAAATAGTTGTCATATCAAACAATTTAGTCACATTATACATACATATGTAACCCATCACCAGGATACTCTGATAAAGTTGTACAACCCAAAGGTCAGAAAAGTGCCAATCATCATAGTTAGGATAATTAGTATGAAAGTGAAGTGTCCTCAAAAATCGAAAGTTTTATGACCTTCACATGTTGCAAAAGTTTTAGTATATATATTTTTCACTCAAAGTATTTTTTTTTCAATGTTTATGTTTCATAAGATGCGCGACTTTATTAGGGCATCATGGTTACAGGTCACATATAGACATACTTAATATAAATTAACAGAATGTAGATTCATATACTTATAATTGCTACTTTTTTTTATCACTGTTGTGAATTGAAATATTTTTCTTTCAAGATATGGAAAATAAACTGAAACTGAACACTGAAACACTAGACACATCCCCTATAAATACCTTTACAATTAAATTTAAAACAGCATTTGGTTACATTAAACAAAGTTATGACTTAAGCAGTATTGTATTCAGTGATGCATTCCTACCTGCTAATCTGCCATCAAACTTTGGGTTGGAGGCTACCGCTAGTCCTGGGTGAGGCATCAGAAAGCAGCCCAGTCTGGTGAAGCAGCTTGTGATGTGACGTCTTACTTCCACAAGTTCCTTGTGTTTATTACCACATTGCTATGAGAGACAAAGGGATGAAGAATTTTTTATTACTCATAGCAATAGGTGTAGGAAAAATAAATAAACGACTGTCACAGGCTGCTACTACACCGATACATAATGACACTGGTAAGAAAACAGAATTGGCACGAGTCAAATTACCGTTAGTAAGTTTTTTTGTTTTGTTTTATTATTAATTGCTACTAGTTAGTGGTCAAGTCCAACTAAGGAGGGGTGCACACCTGCTTACTATAAAAGGGACTGAAAGTCATATATCGTGATGTTTTCAAGCTGGCCCAGCTCAGGTAATATTCAGGAATGCCTGTATACTTTCGGAAAACGAGCACACACTAATTGTGTACATTTCCCTATGCAGGACGCATTCAACTGAGAAAAGGCGAACTGCACATGGTCCTACTTTCAACGTTAATTCTGTTTGCAGCTCCACGATTGTTGTTACGTGCGGCCTTGCAATAGGGGCAAGCGAATGGTATTGAACGTACATTGATTACGAGCGGCGCATCCCTTTAACCCTCCGAAGAGAGTTTGATTTTGCTTTAACATGCATTTCCCTTGGGCCTCAAGACGAGAATTCTCATTTCTGTAGAGGGCAAAATTTGATCTTAATCTCATTCGTTTATCGTGGAAAAAACATCGTCGATAACACAATTATCGCCTGAGTTGAAAAACTGATTTGTGATGAACAAGATAAATCTCCTGTAGGCTTAAATTGACAGTGCACTCTTTAGGGCTGTTATCAAAATGTGGTCAAAACAGTGTTGCTTTCTGTAGACCCTCTTGTAACTAGATCTGGAGTATTTGTCGTGCCGTACTGTTTATAAATGGCATTTTTTGGTTGGCAGTGTGTTGACTGATTTGTTGACAAAATACTAAATGCACCACTGCTCTTACACTACCACAGGTTATCACACTTGTGATAGTGCAAGAGCAGTGGTGCATTTATGCTGAACAGCATGGAGGTCTCTCATATTACTCCTACCTCCCTGTTTTTATCTCTCGTGTGCAGAGTATTCTTAGCTATAATGCATTTCCCCATTAGGTTTTCAGAGATCGAGCGGTATTTTGTGCCATATTTGCTGTTGACCTGGCGATATTTTGAAATAACATGATATTATGGCGTGTATTCGAGTATTTTTTCAACACACGAACTAATTTTCGATATTATCCAAACATCGGTATTCAACAGGTTAAAAGCATGCACTTACGCATGACCGGCCTGTGTACATAACTACAAGGCCCACTTATGAATAGACAGTACACAGTAAAAATATTTAGGAGTACCGTATTTACTGTGAGACGCATTCTCCGAATGAATGACTGTAAGTGATTGACATCAAGAAAAATTCTACACCCATGATGAAAAAAGTACAAAATCTTGTTTTATATGTTTACATATGGATAATTTTTACATGCAATATCATTTTTATGGTTTTCTTCATAAGAAAATGAAAATGGGATCATTTTGGTATTAGTTTTGTATTTATTTCAACCACCACTTACAACTTAATAAGTACACAATTACTGATATGCAGCAAATGCATAACATTAACCAATGTTTACACTTTATCTGCTCAGAGCCAGAAGGCCATAATCAGTTCCATATAGTAATAGCATCTTTCTAGCTCTAAGATCATTTTGACCCTTGAACAAAAGTCCTACAAAGACTAACCCACTTGATTTTTCTAATTTCCTTTTGTTTACATAAATGTCATCAAGTTTCAGGAGGCACTTACTTGACAAATAAAACATGCACTTTAGATATACATTCAATAGGCCCATGCATCTAATCATCTGATATCTATTGCCTCATAAATGTAGTTTTACAATTAGCTAACCTCTCCCATGATGACATTGATTTGCAACTTATGATTGCAAATACTTCTTACAAAATAATGTGCCAAATGTTCACTTTTAAATGCACTGCAATTATCTTTCACCAACATGTAAAATTTATTTCAGTTCTCTTGTTTTGAAGGTCTCTTATATAAAGATTTAACTACAATGTCAATACCTTGATAGACTAAATAAATATGATCATGCTAAAGAAATCTTCTTAACCGGCACTTTGGAGCATGTTGTCTGTCATTATTGCTGGAAGTACAGTTCAATCACCTTCAAGGTGACAAACCAGAAATATAACTTTACAACAGGACACGGTAGAAGGTGCTGGTATTCCAAATCACACTGCAAAGGTTGCAAACACTGAAATTACAGTATTGTCAATGTGATCACGAATGACCTTTAACCATAAATCCCGGACAAAGACTAACATACCACAGTCAGGTCAGAGCAACTATTATTCATTCATATACAATGGAATAAATGATAATAACCTTAACTACACTAGTACTGGGGAGAAGACAATATGCCCTCAATTCTTTTATGATGTTTTTGGCAATTGCTATGATTACATAATATATGTTTGATGGCTTTTACCCAGCAGCTTGCTCACTTTGTGATACCATATTTACTGAAATAGGACCCACATTTCAGGTGTCAGATTACATCTCACAATCAGGTCACCAAAAGTGTAAAATTTGCTAGTAAAACAGATCATGGACTTTTTTACACTATATATTTCCATGAATATTCCAAGTTTGAGAAAAGTATTCCACCATATCTACTATGAGTTGCTGCCTCGTTATGTAGAGCCCAGTAGTGTATACACCATATATTTCATGTGCATATAAACACAACAAAAAAAGTAACTACCCCCTTTTTCAAAATACTATAACTTTAAAAAAGAATAGTGTTGAGCATAATAATTTGGCAAGGATGTTTCTGCACTAATTGACTAAATTCTGTGAGAAAATGTGGTTGATCGGTCAAGTCATGCATGAGTGAGCATATATTAAAGGCAAAAAGTCACTTTTCAAAAGTCACAGGGGTCATTTGGGGGTTTTTTGATGCAGGATTTTGACAAATTCGGTTTCTGGTGAATGATTAATCGCTATTTATGTTAATCATCTATCGTTTGATCCTCTCATTACGTCCTTTGGCACTTTTTGCATATTTAACGCTTCGGTGAGCGCAATTTAAACATTTCCACCCTTTCTCGATTTTGAAATTGTAAAATCCATTAAGTTTACTGCAAAAAATTTAATCCGAATTTTTTCAGCAAAATGTATCTTTACGTGTTGTACGAATATAAGAGGTTGTAACCATGACATGGTTGAGTGAGCACACTTTTATAAATAAAGGAAAAAATGTCATTATTTACCATTATTTTTGCGTAAGAGATGACTCATGTACTTTTGAAAAGTGGCATTTCACCTTAATGCATGCTCATTCATGCATGACCCAACGACCAATCACATTTTCACACAAGAAGTTATCAATGAGTGTAGGAACACTCTTGCCAAATGATTTTTCACAACTGTGTTTGTTAAAAAGTTATGGTATGTTGAAAAGGGGGGTAGTTACTTTTTTTGTTGTGTTTAGTTTTGTGGTTTTGCTTCAAGATGAGAAATTCGCGAGAGTTTATTTTGGCGATTTCTCGTATTTGCATTCTCTTTCTACAAAAATATAAGGAATGAAATTTCAATGAGTTATTCGCCAAATTCACAAAAATAAAACCACCGGCGAAGTATTCAGTCTAAAACAGTGAACATTTAACAATTGGGCTGAGATTTTGACTTAGGGTTGCAATGTGGCCCCCTCTCCCTACCCCCTCTGTCCTCACTCATTATCAAGGTAGATGGCCCAAACAAACCAGTCAATTAAAGGTTCTACTGATGAAGATGTCCACAAACTGTCTGCTCATCATGAAATTTGTTAAGGTAAAACAACAATATTGTGATTATTACAAAATAATTTGTTGTTATACCCATTATATTTATCTTCAGCACCATTAAAAATATACACTTGCAAAAAAAGTTCCTTGGACACTTATAAAAGTTAAAAATATCAATATAAATTTTATTAAAAGGTACATTATTGTATATCAATATGACCAGACATTATTCCACTTCCAGTATACATGAAGTTAACATGTGACAAGTCATACATGGCTGAATTACATGGATTAACTAGTGTTGGCACGACTAAGTCGCGAAAAGTCGTAGTCGCGACTATGTAGAAATAGTCGCGACTACGACTAACGGAACGCAATAGTCGACTTTTTATCACATGTTAATTTGTATTAAAAACTGAGTCAAAAGACCGTAAAAATGAACAGAACTCGCAATCATTTACTACTCACATTTTGTGCAGAAAGGATACCCTACTATCTCTCTTGACGCAAATCAAACAGAACTGCCAAAATGTACTTGAATCAGCCTATAATCGTGCAATGCATCATGCATATGTGTTGCCGTATACCGTTGCACTCACTGCGACTCTCGATGCGAACCCATGCACCCCACACCACCAATCTTGACACACTAAGACGTTGAACACCGATATCCGACTAATATCAGTAGTCGCGACTATTGGGTGGCGACTAGTTCGAGCTCCTCTAAAATGCTGAAGTCGTGCAACACTAGATTAAACAATAGCAAGTCAGTTAAAAAAAAATTGCAAGAAATTGAGCCTTCAAATGCCAATGATCAGGTCCATCTTGTAGGCATACACTTCAACAATATTCAACAGGTGTTCATGATTTGAATGAAATGCTTATAGAATGCATCATGAGATGCATCATTTGGACATGCAATTTGAAGATGAAGCTGTGACGTCCGATGTGTGCACACATTCAGAGCCAGGGAGGACAAACAAGATATTGAACTGTTTTGATTAGTCAAGATACTGAAATTTGGACCTTTTTTTCATTGACAAAATTTTTATTAAAAATTCCAGTGGAATAGTGAAGAGGTTCAAGATAGACAATTTTCTTTTCTTTCAAAGTGACATTTAACTTTAATTTTTGTCGTTCAATGGATCTTATGCCACATAAACTTTCACAACTGAAAATGACAGCTCCAATTCTTGCAATTTTTTTTTTACTGACCATTGCTTGTTTAATGCATGTAATCACAGCCATGCAATGACTGCTCACATGTAAACTTCATGTCACACTGGAAGTGGAATAATGTCTGGTCATATTGATATACACATAATGTACCTTTAATAAAATTTATATGGTATATTTTAACTTAATAAGTGTCCAAAACTTTTTTGCCGAGTGTAATATCGCTATAAAAATCGGACAATAATAACCTTTAAAATATATGTGTTTTTTTATCCCCATGCAAACCACTTATAATTAGTTTTTAGGTCCATGGGTTACTTTTCTAATTAATCTGGGTTATATGGAGATTTCTTCATCTTTTTATTTCATGTATTTTTTAGGATTTTATCCAATATTGTTTTGTATTGTTTTTGCAGTTAGACATCTGCAGCTTTGCCTTTGTTTTGTATCAGACATACTGCAGCTTTTGATATATACCATTGTTCGTCCGGCAGAAGAACCTCAACACTAAATTGCCTCTAACTTGAAAACCATAGGCTATTTTCACATGAAATCAAAGGAGTGTGATATTTCTAGATCCTTCTGTCAGTCTGGTAAGTGCAAATATCAAATAAGGCAATATTTCTCAAATTAGAGAAAATTGTCTGTCAGGGCCCTTATGCCGGACAACCGACGATACTTACATTTAGCCTTTTGTCAAGCACTTTGTCTCCACCACCTGCACCGTAACTGTATTCATATGGGTAGCTCCAGTCTCGAACCAGGAACATCAGTGACTACAATAGAAATGAAACAGTCACAAATGCTTTGTTACAAATCAGTATACACAGATGGCAAAGTCTGTATATAATTATAAGGTAGAGGTGAGAGTTTATAGACTTGTATTTGTGCTCACTGGACTTTACACATTACGATCATTGGCTCCATGTCCAGCCTGCACATTAATGTGTGCCACATCCACTCCTTGGGACTATTCTTAGCCTAGAGCCTGAAGTTTTCTATTTTACAAATGTCAAATTCAATTTTTCTCCATTTTACAAATGTCAAATTCCATTTTTCTCTGTTTTACGAATGTCAAATTCTGTTTTTCTCCGCATTGTAATTTTTGCAATTTTTCCGACTTGAATTTTTGTTGGAAAAAATCACAAGTAACGTCTAGATTACTAGGCCCATGCAGGTTTTGATTTGGGTTTGGGGACATATTTACAGGTAACGCATGATTTCTTTGACTTTATTAAATAGTAGGCATCTTTTTGGTAAATTAGTTTAGATTCATCCAATAAATATTATTCATTTTACTCTGGTAGGAATTTTTAGGCATGATTTTTTAATTTTAGTATCTCTCCTTTTTT
>JZLH01S0604422.1:9504-20783 GCA_001188425.1 Eucidaris tribuloides | reverse complement strand
TTCCATTTTTTTCTTTTTTTTTTTCTTTTTCTCTTCTTCATTCTTTGTCTTTTTTTTTCTTTTTTTTTATTTTCTTTTTTCTTTCTTTCATTTTTTTTCTTTTTTCTTTTTTTTTTTTTTTTTTCTTTCTTATTTTTCTTTTTTTTTTTCTTTTTTCTTTTTCTTTTCTTTTTTTTCTCTTTTTCATTTCTTTTTCTTTTTTCTTCTATTTCTTTTTTTTTTTTTTCTTTTTTTTCTTCTTTGTTTTTTTTCTTTCATTTTTTCTTTTTTCTCTTCTTTTTTTTTTCTTCATTCTCTCATTCTCTTTTTTCTTTTTATTTTTCTTTTTTTTTCCTTTTTTTTTCATTTTTTTTTTTTCTTCTTTTTTTTTTTTTCTCTTCTTTTTTTTTTCTTTTCGTTTTTTTTTCTTTTTTTTTTTTTTTTTTTTTCATTCTTTTTCCTTTCTTTTTCTTTTTTTCTTTTTTTTTCAATTAATTTTTTTCTTTTTTTTTTTTTTTTTTCTTTCTTTTTTTTCTTTTCTTTTTCTTCCTTTTTTCTCTTTTTTTTTCATTTTTTTCCTTTTTCTTTTCTTTTTTTTCTTTCTTTTTTCTTCTTTCTCTCTTTCTTTTTTCTTTTTTTCTTTTTTTTTTTTTTCTTCGTTTTTTTCTTGTTTCTTTCTTTTTTTTCTTTTATTTTTTTTCTTTTTTCTTGTTCTTTTTTTTTTTTTTCTCTCTTTTTTTTCTTTGTCTCTTTATTCTTCTCTTTTTTTTTTTTTTTTTTTTTTCTCCTCCTTTTTTTTCTTTTTCATTTTTTTTCTATCTTTTTTTCTCATTTTTCTTTTTTTTTCTTTTCTTCTTTCTTTTCTTTTCTTTTCTCTCTTTCTTTTTTCTTTTTTTTTTTTTTTTTCTTTTGTTTTTTTCAATTTCTTTTTTTCTTTTTTCAAGTAACTCTTTACCTGCGAATTAATCTAGGATAATAATATGACTGTTTTGTTGACATTTCTTCAAATCTTGTTTTCCTTATTGCATCATTATAGCGTAAATAATTCTATAAGATTGCTGAGCATTATGGCCATTGTTGGTTTCTAGAACAATTTAACAGACAAAAAACTAATATTACGATTGTTGAATTTAATGAACGAGTGTGCAAAATGCAACATTCGCGTGCAAAGGGTTTACTGAGATTAATACACATCTTCCTGAAACAGCAATTTTAACAATAAAATATCATATCATTGAAAAACCAATAGCTTTTACTTCAGAATGGCAAAAATGTATATTTCAAAGTAATTAAAATCATACATGGATCTTTAACAAGAGGTAAATTTTAATGCCTCTTTAACTGTAATACTGCAACTATAATGTTCGAAATCATCATATAGTTCAATTCATACTTGATGTCCTCAAGTACTTATTAATTTGTGAAATTTTTAAGCTTTATTTATCTATTTATTTACATGTACATGTATTTATCATTTAGTCTAATTTCATTTTAATTCACTAATTTTTATTTATTTATTCATTTACTAATGTATTATTTTATCTACTGACATTTATGTATTCATTTCTTAATGTATTTTTAATTGACTTTTTCTTTCTTTATTTCATTCATAATAATTCATTTATGAATTTATTATGGCTTTATAAACAAATACAAGGAATGTAAATAATGCTTTCAATAAATGAAATGCGCCCTCTTGAGTTTGCATCAAAAGGCAACTGAAGACTAAAATAGCCCAGTACAACTAATATTTCCTGTGGCCATTGTTGTCGTTTATAGAATCCTCTTTGCCTCTGTTAACGCCCATGCCTCACATGCTTGAGACTGTTATGAAATTCATGTATAACAGTATCTTAAGCCTTTAGTCACGCAGAGCGCTCAAACAAAAGGCTTGGACAACGTACATTGAAAAAAAGGGCCTTGTATCATTATAACTCTATTATATGTAATGCAAAATTTGTTCACAGCGAGAGTAAAATCCGCATACTACATTGCTCATTTTGCGGTGCAGTGTTATGCTTGATCTAAAAGAGCTCCAAACATCCCTTTCAGTACCACCTTCAAAATATCACAGGCAAAGTCTATGGGCTTTTGTTGTAATGGCACTATAAACTAGTTTACATGCTGATGTTATAAAAGGCACTGTAAAAGGAGGGGTTTATTCATTCAACCAACAGCATGATTGTAAAGCACATATTCTGCTAGCTTCATTATGTATAATGCATGAGTGCAAATTTTTGATTGGTTGATGAGAAGAAACCTATATTTGAACCAAAAAGGTGCTAGGCAAAGTTGGGGGCACAAATGAAAATAAATCTCAATCATTTTTGACATGTGGAACACTATTTATTGCAACGTTTTTCAATACTGATTACCTTTAATCACTACAAAGATATTAAACTTTTTTTTCTTCATTTGATCTGATTTCTTAACTTACATGTACTGGATTCTCTTATTAAGCTCAGATAAAGGTAGGATTGATTTATATTGTGAAATATGTCATTTACAAAATAAAATACTTATTTCAGGGTCGTTTAATTGGCTAACATTTACCACAGTTAAAAAATCTGAGCTGCATGATTCCCTATGCTACCATTGTCTTTGATAAGGTCTAAAAATGACGCCCTGAAAAAATTGTATTTCAAAATGATTATTTAGTGCTTTAAAAAAGTGAAAATCGTAAGTTGATCGGATTCACCTGCCCATTTTCTCCCATAGACTGACTGTGTGTACACCTACGCTATTTAAACTCGCCCCGAGTTTTAATTTTTTATTCATGCATAACTTGCCATTGGCAGTGTAACTTTCCAAACTTTTGTATTCTAGGGTGTTTATTTGTCCATATGAACACTACTACGTAGTTCAGGTATCAGAATTTGACAATTTTTTAAATTGAAGCTCCACAATGTTAGCCTATCACTTTAAGTTCAGTCTGTAATTGTTCTACAGATGTATAATTTTGCACAAGCTACAGTGATTTTTCTAAGTTTGATATTTATCACATCTATGCTTTTGTTACTTAAAAAATTATTTGGTCTATTTTTCGAGAGGTAAATTTCTTCTTATCCGGTCCTTATAATTTGAATGCCAAACTGTATGCAAACAAGAATGAATTTAGCTTTAGCTGTAATTAATGTAAAATGAAATGAAATGAAGTGCAATAAACGGTTATTGAATTGAACTTGATATGAATGACTTTGTGGACCTTTTTAGTTGCCATGTTGGATGTTATGTGGTAAAAGGGTGCAAACCTATCGTGCAGCATTATGAACTTTGTAAGTATTAACGCGACATTTGCATTGCCAATAATGAATTTCATAATCAAACTGAATTTGTTAAATTAGCTGCAATGGCAAAATATTTGATAAAACAACACAAGCACAGAAGCATGGAGAAGACAAAAAAATGAATTGAAGGAAAGTTATTCAGTGATTTTTTTCTGTTAAATGTCAGCAGACAGTGGAGAATTTGGAAGAGAGATTGATCAAGAAGCACACAAGAAATTAAGGGGGCATGCATTTTGAAGCTCAAATGTCCACAATGACCTTTGTACCTTTGACCTTTCTGTGACCCTTTCCCCGCCGATGTGAGCAATCCGTCGGATTTGGGATTCGGCCTGGGTTTCCCACGATCTCTGTGCGATGATGCCAACAACTTTGGGCCGGCGGTACCGCCGCCACGGCGTCCTTTCTTCTTGTAATGTCGGTGGGGTCCGTCGTCTGTTTCGGACGTGGCAGGTGTCGTGTCGTCCGTGCCCGATACGGAGTACTGCGAGTGGTGCGGGGACAACCAGGGACTACTGGGGGTGCTAGAATCATACCTTGTTAGGGTGCCATCTTCGTTACGACGGACCACGCCGCCACGTTGCGACACGCTCGGCCCGATGCTCTCAACTCCGGAAGCGGCGTGTGATCGTAGCTGGCGTCGCTCGGGTATTCATCGTCGTACGTCGTCGTGCTGGCTTCTGTGCTCTCCCCCATGTAAGAGATGTTCGCACGACGACCGTTGTAGCCGGAGTCGGCGGGGCTGGTGGGACCACTAGTCACGATCACTTCAGGCTCCTGCTGGCTGCCTTTGGGTGCCGTTTGGGTCAGCGAGGCCTTGACGAGTTCAGTGCCGTATAACGCCGGTTTGCCCTCTTGTTTTATTCCGGGAATTTCTCCCGTTCCCAGGCGAATTTGACTGAAACGAAAACAGAAACAAAGACAAAACTGAAGTAAAATCAAATTAAAATCAGCTGAAGTGTGATGCAAAGTTTTGTTATGAAACAATGAAATCAATATCCCTTGATTCGCTGGTAATGATTATGCTACTGGATTGATTCCCCTGGAGACAATTTGTGTTTAAAAACCTCTCTATAGCAATCAACTGTTTACATAGGCCACTATTTTTTATCACTTTGCGGTCGCTATTGATAGGTTTCACCAGGGATGTAGTCGAGGCCGGCCGTTCCGAGTCACGAGGCCGCTGGCAAAATATTTTTCCCCATAGACTTTGTACATGTGACTCAGTCCGAAGCAAGCAAGCCAGCAAAATCCGGCCTCGAGGCCGGCCTTGACTGCATCCCTGGGTTTCACTGTATATTCTGTCCTAGGAAAGGAAGCACATAGACTTCACTCAAACTGAGTTGAGGTGTCTAGAATGTACTGGGCATTCCTGCTCCCAAGTTGAATTTGTAAAAGAAATTCTCACACTCTTGAGAGATAACAGCCCCCAAAGTCATGATGATGTATTTGTCTCAATATGAACAACAGGCATAACTTGCTCATTTGTCATACAATGATTAACAAACTCTTCCTTTTATCAAAGTGACCTTATATTGTATTGTTACTGTTCTCGTCATTATTTCAGTTTATTGTTACGCTACTCTTATATATTACAGTTCTAGGACTACTACTACAAAGGACAACTCCTCTGGAACAAACCCCACCTGACAACTCCAATGAAGATTGAGGACAACTCCCCTGGAAGATACTTCCCCACTGGGACAACTCCCCTCGAAGGACCACTACCCTCAAGAACAACTCTCCAGCAGGACCACTCCCCTCGAGGACAACTCCCCTGAGGACCACTCCCTTTGAGGACAACTCTCCCGCAGGACAACTCAGATTTTTAAAACTGAAAATACTGTTAAACTCCTCTGGGGAAATTGTCCTCTTGTAGAGTTGTCTTCCAAAGGACAACTCCCCCGATTAAGATGTCCTCCAGGGGAGTTGTCCTCACTGGCAGCCATCCATCAGGTTCTGTTGAACCCCAGGTGAGTTGTCATCTGGGCGAGTTGTCCTCACTGGTAGCCATCCACCAGATGCTGTTGTTCCATGGGTGAGTTGTCATCCGGGTGAGTTGTCAGGTGCGAGCTGTCCTCCGGGGAAGTTGTCCTGATACAATATTTCCCTTATTACAAGTATCAAAATGTTATTATCACAAATTATCATTACATATCTTTAAAGGCAGTGGATCTCATTTGCAAACATCCCTGCAGACCAGGAAAAGATAACCCATGCCCCTAGGCTATTTATGAAGGGCATGTGTGTGAAATCTGGGGGTCAGTAATTACCTAGAATTTGAAAAATGCTAAAGAAAAACAATAGCCGTTTAGTGTATGTTCTATGGTAGGAATTTTTTCTCACCAGAAAAAATTCAAATCAGAGTTATACGGTCACTATAATTCCACTAAAACTGAGTTTCCAGCTCCTATATTTTGCTAAAGGTTCCCAGATGGCATTTTCTTCTAAATGCCATTGTATCTACACAATGTTAACTTTTAGGCATGCAAAATAGATCCCTGCCTTTAATGATGCAAAATTCCATGGATTTACAATTGCTCTTTATAGACTGTCCTGATACAATATTTTACTTACTACAAGTATTAAATGAATTCTATTATCATAAATTATCATTATGTATAGATCTGCAACAATTGCAAAATTCCACAGACTCACAACTGCTTGTTACAGACGGTGCACAGCCACTTTTTGCCACTGGGCAGGAACACCTTGCAGTTACCGCACACTTTGTGTTGGCAACGCGAGCAGACCTCTCCAGACCCAAAGAGCGTGCCAAGGGGCTCTCGACAACGAGCACAAACGTTCTTGTTGCTCGAGGCGGAGGCGCTGTTTTCATCGTCGACTTTGACGGCAGACTTCTTGCGTAGTTCGTGAAGTTCAGTTTTTAACTTTCTGTTGACGAATGATAAACAAAACAAAAATAATATCGGTGTTCAGCATTCACTCTGATACTGACTTCTATATACCTTGGGCTATTTGAGTGAAATGATAGAGATAAAATGACAGAAGTGGTTAGAGTGTTTCTTGTTTTGTTTGTTTTTTGCAGGACAGTGTGGGGCTTAAATGCACAAACTTGTTTTACCACAGGGGGTCGTTGCTCCACCCTGAAATTCAAACCTTATCAGGGGTTACTTGCTAGTTAATTCAACCATAACTTAAGTGATGGGTTATTCAAAAGTTGCCTTATCTAAATGTGATTTTTTTTTTCATATGCATATATCCAATTACCCTATAATCTCTATTAAAAAGATAAACAAACCTCCGTACAAAATACAAAATTTCAGATTTTTTTTCAAGAGCATTTTCAAATGGTGTTAGAAATTTAAAGATTTCAGAAATGACTCTTTGGGCGATTCCGTGCTAAAACTTGAAAAAATGCTAAAATTTTAAATTGCTTCTAGCTGACAACTAGTGTGATAACATTTTTGGTTAATACCTAAACCATCAGGAACAGGTCAGTTTTGGGTGCAAGATTGTCTCAAAAGTCTATTTTTGGGGTGAAATTGTGAAAATTGGATATTTCATTGAAATTTCACAAGTTTTACAGTATGTATGAAAATGTTTATACACTAGATCTGAGACTACTGAACAATCTTTTAGATACTGTGAGTCAAGTAGTTGGGATGTCCCCTTGATAGCTGACTATGTTTACAAAAATATTTTCATTCCTACTTAGACTTAAGTGTCATTATTTCGGCAAGCCCTACCCATAAGTGTCCCGTACGACACATAAACTTAAAAAAGTTTTGATTGTGCATCAGTTTCAGGGGCTACAAGCTTATAATACAGAATTCTCTAAATTGGTGATGTAAGTAGTCATATGATACCATAAAGTTAGGATTTACTTCATGTATCTTCTATTAATAACATCATCAACTTTGTCCCGTACGACACATTTTGTGTCGTACGGGACATTTTTCAGTGTCGTACGGGACATGTCCCTTGCAACAGAGTGTATTTTTTCAAAAGTTTAATTAATTAAAATTGAATTTATAAATTTATAATATTTGAACCTATTCATCCTTTCATCTGAATAAAAATTTACGCCCTTACACCATGTTTTTTTTCATTTGTAATCTGTTATACCACCTGTTCCAAGCTTTCTTCAAGTATAGGCCTACTGGCCTTGGTTAACAAATTCAAAGTGGGAGAGGAAGGAAAAAGGAATAGGGGGGTCTAGAAGATGTATCCGAACATTTATGTTCTGCTCAAAACACATTAGGTTGTATACTTGCAAAAATATTTGTCTAAAATATTAAGTGTGTTGTACAGGACAAAATGTGTCGTACGGGACATGGGAAACACACCATTTCCTATGTCCCGTACGACACATTTTGTCCTGTACAACATACTTAATATTTCCAAAGATTTTATACATTTTAAAGTGTCAGTTTAATTGATCTGTAATAAAATATTTCCAAATTAAGAGAAATGCAGTGTTTTTATTGATGTAAGCTAGGTAATTATGGAATTGTTTCAGAGATGTCCCGTACGACACTTTTTGATGTCCCATACGACACGTGCGTTCTTGAAGATATTTGCCTTACGCATTTTTGTGTTCAAGACATTTTCAAAATTATAGCTGTATAAAAGTAGTCTTCAGTATTTGTCTCATTGATTTAGTAGAGATTCAGTCATTTTTATTCAAGACATGCAACTCACAGAGTTTTGGACATAAACTTCAATTTTCAAAAACTTGACTTTCTCTGCGTCCCGTACGACACTCAACATTTTCATCTCTAATTCACCCATAAAGAACAAATTTTTGTTGGTTGTCATTACTTCACTAGGGTACCCACTAGTACTTTATAATTACCATAAAACAAATCTTCATCACTCAAGCATTTTGCCATGAGACTTGAAAATATTCTCTAAATGTCCCGTACGACACGCATGGAATCGCCCCTTTGATCATCTACAAACTGTACTAGCTGAAAAAAAAGATTATTTCTGTTACAATTATACTTATTTACAGTAGCAACTGTCTCATCCGACTATTACTTTTAGGGATATCATAATCATTATCATGTTTCAGTGCATGTTTCAAATCTCCACTCTTTACTTACCTATTCAAAAATGTATTTACAAGTATCATTCTATGTTGTTGATTTACCATGTATATTTTAATCACACATTATACCACATATCAATATGTAACCATAACAATCCATCAACCCCTCAGTTTCTTGAAAACTATTACATACAGCATGCAAATGACAAAACATTATTTCCAAGATGTTTATGAATTGATTTGCTGGCAATGAGAGCGAGTTGGTCTACAAAACAGAAGCTTTAATTCATGTTAAACAAAAATACTTAATTCACTAACCACAACTAGTAAGAATAAGACCATAAACCAGTTTAAAATACACACGAGTATCTTCTACAAAATTTGAAAAACAAGTTACAGGGACATAATGCAAACAAACATTCCAAACAACATGACAATAACATTCAATAAATCACATTAAAAAATATTCAATGACATTAATGCAAATGCACACGTAGCAACATCATTCATTACTACTCTATGTGATCCAATAAATTTGACAATTATGCCAACTGCAATACAATGGTGGGGGGGGGGTTTATGGTGGTAAAATGTACAGTTCCAATACACACATTTTTGGGGGGATGGGGGGGTTATGGGGGTGGCTTATTCTTTCATCAAAAAATAAGTTAATATTTGCCAAATCTGTTGGATACTGTTTAATCCTGCAGAGTAACATGATTGTAATCCACACTAAATTTCCATTATACTTTCTGTTTTATATGGACAATAAAATAAAATTGATTAATTGGTTAAGGCAAGGTCCACCCTGATGTCAAGTTGGTTTTAATAAAAAATAGAACAATAAGAGAAACATATTAATAACAGTTTGACGAGGATCCACCAAAGAATAGCGGAGTGTATGAACTTTCAGAGTCTTAATTTTGTGACGTCACATACAAGCAGCTCCCCATATGTCATATAGTAATTCAATAAATTGCCAATTTCAATTGGTTCATGATAATTTAAATCTTTTTTTTTCATAGAAGCATGTACGAAATAATGTTCAATGCACAGGTAACATCATTTTCAATTTTCTGAAAAAATGGCACTTTATGGAATTTATATTACATGATAATGGGGGAGCTGCTTGCATGTGACGTCACAAATTTAAAACTTTAAAGTTCATAACTCCACTATTCTTTGGTGGATTTTCGCCAAACTTTCATTAATGTGTTTCTCTCATTGTTCTATTAAAACTATGTTGACATCAAGGTGGGCCTTGCCTTTAAGTCCACTTGGCATTAACCCTCATATTTTCATCAAACTAAAAGATCCATGGACCAGCAACTGCGACTTGCAAGTCTGAAAGAGTTAACAATAGTAGTAAGTACAAACACACGACAAGAAGCTAAAATACACCCATCAACCTTTTATCGTTAACAAACTTGTTTGAATAAAAAAGCATGTCAACAAACGGTACGCTGTAGCAAGAATTGCTTTGATTGGGTGTGTTTGAATAAGAACTACTGGTTGCTGGGTAATAGACGACATCTGGGAGGGTAGGATATATTTTTTTAATGTGTTTGCGATTAATCGTTCCACTTGTAAAACATATCTCCGCTTCAATAGTGTAGTATAAGGGCTGGGTCCGGCCCCCGCATACACATGCATCATATGCATGCCAGAACAAGTATTTGTGTCAAAATAAATGCATACATATAAGTACCGATAATCTGTTTACTTCACATATGCAAGCTTTCAGAATTACCCAGTCGTAAATGATATGTAAAAAGTGTTTCATATCAATATTTCACTCAATTAAAAGGATATTCCCTTATTTCTTTGTCAAAGCTTGCCCTTTTTTGGCATTGACCTAGGTTATTTTTGTACTTTTCAAATAAAGTTGCATGGCTGCTAAAGCATGACCTGAACATCCTATTATTAAAAAAATCTTTTTGATAAATACCGGTACATGTATTTTCATAAATACATGTATGTACTGGTGTACCGGTATGTGTGTGCCTACATGTATTTTAGTCTGTCTTTCTGTATGTGTGTGTCTGTATGTTTTTAGTGATAGTAATTTTCCATTTACCGGTAAATTGAAACTTTACTTTTCATATGAAAATTCATGAAATTCACCTTTGAAAACGGAATTCATGCTTTTTGCTGTGTACACTTGCAATGACAAAAAATGGAATTTCCATTTTTAGATCAAGTTGAAATGGAAAATACAGGTTGTCAGAAATGGAAAAGACCATTTTTTATTTTATGGAAAATCACTGTCTCTACTGTTTGTCTGTTTGTGATGTGTGTATGTACATGTGTGGATGTGCTTGTGTGTGTGTGTGTGTGTGTGTGTGTGTGTGTGTGTGTGCCCGGGGGGGCCAGTCGAACATAATGCTGTACACATGCGTGACCAAAAAAACGTGTTTAAAGGGGTGTTTTTTCAGTTTTAGACGCGGACCGCGCGTGCACGCGTTAAGGGTATCAAAACACCGATTTTCAACCAAAAAGGGTTGGTTTTGATAAGACTGTCCAAACGTGTTTAGGGTAGATCTAACTATGTTTGTTTTTCCCCAAGCTTTATATCTGAAAACTTGTCAAACGTAGACTCTATTTAGGTATGTTTTCCTCCTTGTTTCTAGAAGTGTATAGCGTAACAACCCTGCGAACAAACAAATTTGTTTATAAGGGGCAAAATGGTGTAATGAATGCAACCGAAACCTGTTTAGGGATTTATTCTTGCACACAGAGAAAACTCCGTTTAAGGGGTTTTCTGGAAAATAATTGTCACACGCCATTGTAGCCAGCATCTTATGTTTGACTGGCCCCCCCCCGGTGTGTGTGTCGTGTGTGTGTGTAGTGTGGGGTGTTACTGCATGTGTATACATGTGTGTGTATGTTTCTGTGTCTATATGTGTCTGGGTGTATGTGTGTCTGAGTCTGTATGTTCTGTCTGTGTATGTGTGTGTCTGTGTGCATGTTTGCACATACATTTGTGTGTCTGTGTCTGTGTG
>JZLH01S0604420.1:8070-21357 GCA_001188425.1 Eucidaris tribuloides | reverse complement strand
GCTGTGGAGGAAGTCCGCAGCACTGGTGAGTAGGATGTATTGTTCTGGTTATTTTGATTTGTTGTTGATGATGATGATGATGATGATGGTGATGGTGATGGTGATGGTGATGGTGATGATTGATGGTGATGATGATGATGATGATGATGATGATGATGATGATGATTGATGGTGATGAGATGATGATGATGATGATGATGATAATGGTGATGATAGTGATGATGATGATGGTGATGATGAAGATGAAGATGATGATGATGATGATGATGATGATAATGGTGATGATAGTGATGATGATGATGGTGATGATGAAGATGAAGATAAAATTGATGATGATGATGATGATGATGATGGTGATGATGATAGTGATGATGATGATGATGATGATTGACGGTGATGATTGATGGTGATGATGATGGCGATGATGATGGCGATGAGGACTGACAGTGATGACCATTTATTGATGACAATGAAAGACTGACGAAAACTTGTGTAAGTGGTATATACTCAAACTTGTAACTTCTACATGTACATTAAAAAAAAAATCTTATTTTGATCAGAATGAAGATTTATACATTCTAGTTTAATATGTATTGTGAAACATATTTCAAATGTTTATGCAACATTGCTTCTTTTTGTCTGTTTTCAGGTGAAGATATGCGGACAGCATCCGGGGAGTTTGCGGAGGATCCTTGCTCCTCAGTGAAGAGAGGAACGATGGTGAGGGCTGCCCGGGCCTTGCTGTCGGCTGTCACAAGACTTCTGATCCTGGCGGACATGGTGGATGTACATCTTCTCCTGCAAACCCTCAGAATTGTAAGTAATATAGGGTGACCCAGAAAATATGCAACACCTGTGATTGTTAATTTCTTCAATATCATTGGCAAAAAGCGGTTGGTTTTTCTTTCAGTGGTTGGAACATTCTTTTTCCAACAAATTGATGCTGTGATCATTGATTTGATTAAGATTGGATCCTAGGGTCGTTTGTGCAATTCCCAAATTTGTTACATTTTCAACTCCAGCGATCCTCAGAATGCCCAGGTATTCTTATTCTTGCATCATGGCGTGCCATAGAATAAGCTGCGTGAACAAACCGCATGTGAGAAGGAATGTATGCACACCCAGCCAAGAAAATGAATTTGCCTCTACGAGAGGATGTCGAAGCAAAAAAAAAGACAGGGAAATTGCAAATTTTGAGAGATATATGTCAAAATGTGATATACCGTCAAATCAAATCAGATATTGTGTGTTATGCCTTAAACATTGGTGCTGTTAAATCAATGTTTTAGTTTATGTTCTAAATTACAGTGAATTCAGCCCAAAATGTCTCAGTTTGGTCTGAGGTGTTGAGCGGCAAAGACAAGCATGAAGCTGTTCAAGTAGAAAAGTGTTGTAACTTCTGTTGTAAGTTTTGTTTCAAAACACCAAAACTTTTGTAAATATTGTCGCAAGATCAAAATGTGCATATTGTTGTAAGTTTGATTTTACAATACAGGGTTCATACGGGTCAGGGAATTTCTACCACATCAGGGAATTTGAAAATACTTTTTCCAGAAGCAAAAAGTCAGGGAAAGTCAGGGAATTCATCAATTTCTTCTGGAAAGTCAGGGACAATCAATTGTTCAAGATAATCATAAAATGACCTTTCATTGGGAGCTTGCTAGTTTTGCGATGATGTATTTTAGCTTTAATAATTTAAAAATAGTCATGGATATTTACTGTTTTCTGCTCTAGAAAGTCCTGAAAAGTCAGGGAATTTTGAAAATGGTTAAGTGTATGAACCCTGATCACAGTTCTGACGTACAACAGATGTTAGAATAAACACCCTGGATGTCACTCTTTTACATGTGTATAATGTGATTTGTTGTAGGTTGGGGATGATCTGGAGAGGATCAAGCGTTCCAACAACCCGGAAGACTTGATGAGCAACTTCAAGAGGTTTGGACAGGACATGATGGAGTTCAACGAACTCTCCGGCCGCAGACAGAATGTGAGTGTTGCTTGTCTCTGTTCCACTCTGTTTTAAATGGGTTCTTCGTTGGTGAAATAAAAACAGCTTAAATTTACTGGGGCATTTTATTATTCATGGGTGGTACATATGAGCACAAGGGTGAAGAGATTCTAAAAGCCACAGACTATTGACCACAGTTTAAAAAAAAATGTGATCTACATAATCCTCCATGCTCCAAGTGTCTTTGATAAGGTCTAAAAATGAAGCCTTGAAAAAATTGTATTTCAAAATGATTATTGTCTTTGATAACATCTAAAAATGAAGCATTGAAAAAATTGTATTTCAAAATGATTATTTAGTGCTTTCAAAAAGTGAAAATCATAAGTTGACCAGATTCACCTGCCCATTTCCTCCCATAGACTTATTGTGTGAAGATCTAGGCTATTTTGTACTTGGCCCAAGTACTAATTATTTATTCATTTATATCTTGCCAGTGGCAACATAAATTTCCAAACTTTTGTATTCTAGGGTGTTTATTTGTCCATTCAAATATTTATTTATATTTATATTCATTCAAATTTATAGAGCGCTTATCATCATCTTATAGAGCACTTATGATCATGTTCGTCACCAATATAACAGGCCTCGTCATTCAAGCAACTCATTTCATTACATTGCATTATTTGTACTATTTTGCCAGGATCTCAAAGATCCCCGACGCCGAGATGAAATGGCAGCAGCCAGAGCCGACCTGAAAAAGCACAGTACAATGCTCTTCACTGCCTCCAAGGTAAGTGCCAAATATCACAAGCCCACTGTCACATGATAATTCCACCACAGAGCGGATAAACTATAGTCTGTAACGTTCTTAGTCGTGTTCTATGACCGAGAGGTCTCAACTGCAATGCTGGTAAACTTATATGAGGCTTTTAGGTAGCCCTTATTCATGCAATAAGTAAGATATTTTGAAATAACATATGTATCATGATTTACTTGGAATAATTTATCATAGTTTGCAATCTTGTAACTTTTTTCAGACACAAACAGTGAATTCATTCCCCGAATCACGACAAACATTTACTGTATACGCCAATATTTTCGCGTAGAGATATTTTCACGGTTTTGGACTAAATTTCAAAATTTGTGAGTGCTAATTTTCACGATTTTGATGGTGCTTTCATTAGTGTGAATAGACATGAACCAAAGTGGAAATTTTCGCGATAACTTGACTCGCGAAATTCGCGAAAGTAAAACCACCACGAAAATTACCACGTATACAGTACTAATTCAATCAAAATTCATTTCAAAATCAGCAGATTTTGTAATTCAATTTTGAACCTTATTTTACAAATTTCTTTCTCCCAGGCTTGTCTCCGCCATCCCGATGTTCCAGCAGCGCGAGAAAACCGCGACTACGTGGTCAAGCAGCTGGAGGACGCCATGAACGCCATTTCAAACGTTTCCCAGGCGACCGGAGACTCTAGCGCCAACCCCGATATCGAGGGTACTGGAGAACTGATCGCTGCCCTTGATGAACTAGACGTAAGTCTCTCGAAACATTCCTCACTGTCGTTACAAGGTGGACAACATGCTCGTACAGAAAAATGTGTGACAGTCCTCCATGCGTGTCTTTGATAAGGTCTAAAAATAAAGCCCTGAAAAATTGTATTTCAAAATTATTATTTAGTGCTTTAAAAAGGTGAAAATCGTAAGTTGACCAGATTCACCTGCCCGTTTCCTCCCATAGACCTCCTGTGTGTGGATTTAGGCTATTTTTTACACACCCCGAGTACTAATTGTTTATTCATTCATATCTTGCCAGTAGCAGCATAAATTTCCACACTTTTGTATTCTAGGGTTGTTTACTTATCCATTCAAACACTACTATGTAGCTCAGATAGCAAAGCTTGACAATTTTTTAATTTGAAGCTCCACAATGTTAGCATATTACTTAAATATCTTAAACAATAAAGTGAAATAAAATGCATGATAGCTGATAACTTTTCATAGTTTCATTTACTCAGTTATTTTGATGATGTGAGCAAATGTGTTGTTAAATGGCAGTATATAGCCAAAACATCTTATGGAAACAGAAGGCTCACTTGTACAGGGTATCTTTCCAGACTTGATGATTTGAAAATACATGATTAGGCTGGGAAAACACGACAAAATACTTGTTTTGGGTATTCTAAGATCGAAGCAGCCATTCCGTCACGCATGCTGTATGTCATGAGTCACAAGCCAGGGTATAGAAGATTGCTTTACGTGATCAATTAAGGGTCATTAACGGTAAGGGTCCTACAGACCAACTATTGGAAAGGGCCCAGTACACCGATTTTCAAAAATGGTCTGATGGACCGATAACCAGAAAGGGTCTGATAGACCAAGGGTCTGACAGACCGGTTAATGAAAAGGACCCCATAGACCAATTGTCTATGGGATCCTTTTTGTTAATCGGTCTATCAGACTGTAACTTAGAGGTCAATAATCACTCCTTTGTCACATTTTTTCTTCCTACAGCAAAAGGTCAAGATGAGTCCTTTGGAGTATAACGAGGTCCGCACGAGGCCTTCCCTCGAGGAGCGCTTAGAGAGCATCATCAGCGGTGCCGCACTCATGGCCGATTCCTCCTGCACGCGAGATGACCGTCGGGAGCGCATCGTGGCCGAGTGCAACGCCGTACGACAGGCCCTGCAAGATCTCCTATCGGAGTACATGAAATGTGTAAGTGTGTAACTATACATTTAACTTCCAAAAAATCAAATCCCCCATCTTCAGCATGTTTGAAATATGGCTGCACACCTTATCTCAGTTTGTAAAAATCAGATAGTATTTCACACATCTTGAACTTATTTATTAGATACCCATCTCAAAGATGATTATTCATAAAATATTATTAATCACTTACAAATCTCTTCACTCTTGCACTTCTCAGTACCTTAGTCAGATTGTCAAATTTTACAATTCTGTTAGAAATTTACGTTCAGCCTCAAAATTGCAGTTAGTTGTACCAAAAACAAAAATTTGTTGTTGTTGTTGTTGTTTTGGGGGGAGGGGTATAAAGCATACAGGAATGTTGCGCTCAAAATATTGAACAGTATATAGTGTATACCATTGAACATACGAGAATCCCCTTCAGTAGAAATGTTAAAATAGATGTTGAAATATTATTTGTTCACCTTGTAAAAATACAATTATTATACATTTCATGATGTGTTATATTCACTATTGTTTAATGAATATATTTATTATACACAGCATCTTGGGCACTCCTAGAGTGAAAAGGGTGTTTGTGTTTTGGAAACACTGGATAGCTCAATCGGACAACTGGAATAAATCATGCATGCACAAGATGTGTACTCAGGGGGGTGTTTCATAAAGCTGTTCGTAAGGTACGAACAACGAACGACTGGTGATACTTTCTTGGGTGCTAAACAGTTTCTCATGCATTTACATGTAGCACAAGAAGGTATCACCAGTCATGCGTAAAGTCGTTCGTACCGTACGAACAGCTTTATGAAACACCCCCAGGAATGTGACTGAAAATGCTCTTCTCAATAGAATATTACACAAAAAAATTAATGCAGCGTACCACTTTAAGAATGGTTGCTCTCATGTGTCTCACTACAAGAACTATCCACTCTTCGACGATGTATGGTATTGCAGTGTCATTTGTGACATGTATTAACTGCGAACTGGCTTATACCATATCATGTTTCCATCTTTTCCCTATATGCTCCAAATCCCTGGAATATCAACAGGCTGGCCGCAGAGATCGCAGTGACCCTCTTGATGAAGCCATTGAGAAGATGTGTAAGAAAACCAAAGATCTCCGAAGACAGGTAATATGTCTTGCATTTTCCGTGATAAGTTAAACGTTGTATTATTGCTTTGAGTTAATTCCACTGATTGCCATTATAACTTGTCATTTTAGTTAGTATGCAATAAACTTATTTCGTTTGAAACTCTTTCCCCAAAATTTATTTCTCACCATACGTATATCAAATTATACACTGCCTTTTACTCTTGATGTGTCGCACCTGTTTAAACAGTTCCATTCTGAGCATTTTTTTAAGTTTAGTATCAACTTCAAACAGCTATTACTTTTTATGCTAGAGAAAGATTTTGTGTTAAAGAAGTTGCAGATAAAAGTATACCTTCTTTAGAAATGTAACTTTTATTCCAATGTTCTCATGATTTAAGAAGTTACAAGAGATCTTGTAACTTTCTTTATTTATGATCAGTAGATGTCTGTGAATGTATAGAAAATGTACATATCTTCATATTTCACAGAAAATCTGTGATACGATGATAAATCTAAAGGAAAATATCCCGTGTAAACATACCACTTTTATGAGTATTCTAGTGAGACCTGTTCTCCTATACAAATGTGTAATGATGATTAATGATGATTTTATAAACTCCTCGCTTGACGAAGTTGTATAACCACTGTTCTCGGTTAACAGTAGCCAGCTAGCCAATGACTAGCAAAAATGATAGCGGACTAGCCAAAATCTAAAGTAACTAGTCCGCATGGCTAGCCAAAATATTAATTTAATGACGGAACCATTATGAAAAATATTTACTTTTTTTTTGGGGGGGGGCGGGATAGTCAGAATTCTGGCGGACTACCTAAAATTTTAGCTAACTAGTCCACCTGGCTAATTGAAAAAAAGTTAAGCGCGACCCCTGATAACTTTAGTAATGTTTAGACAGATGTTTATCCTCATTATGAAGGCCAAAGGGCAAAGTTCACTGTTTATTTAATATTTAAATATATGTATGTATGCTATTTGTACCTGGTGAAGGGATGATACGCTTTGTGTTGTCCTTGTTCTTTTAACAATTATTGAAAGGGTACAGTTGTGTTGAAAAATTGGGCTAGTAACACATTTGAAGTTAATTTTTGTATTTTTTGTGTTTCCATTCGACAGCTTCGCAAGGCCGTCGTGGATCACGTCTCGGACTCGTTCCTGGAGACCAATGTTCCTCTTCTGGTTCTCATCGAAGCTGCTAAGAGCGGAAATGAGGCCGAGGTGGAGAAATACGCCAAAGTCTTCCAAGAACATGCCAACAAACTGGTGGAGGTAAGACATTTAATTTTATTTGTGTACTTGACTCACCTCATTTTGTAGATTTTGTTGTCTGATTTCAAGGTTATGTTCTTGATTTGTGCACTGAATCATTTTTGCCCAGATTTGATCCAACTAAGAAAGCTACATAAAAATACAATTTTTAAAATTTTTTGGATTCATACAGTGTAAAGTTTTAGATATGTGTAAATGATAAATCATTTTAAATTGCACCATTGCTTGCTCAAGTTGTATTTTGTAACAGTAGTGTAGGTTTTAAAACTTTCACCCACTGATTCTGAATTTGGTATAGTTCAACTGTAGCAAAGATTGCTTGTCCACCTGTACTGGTGTGAGTTTTGGATCTCATAAGCTTTGATCGGCAGGTATTCCATTTTCAGGTATTTCTGTTAAAATGATACATGAATCAGATCTGGCTGTCAGACTAGATTAAGAGCTGTGTAAAATGCAAATTCAGTAAGTGTAGTCACAACAGCGCATTCTATTGAATTACATGAGCCCATATTTTCATGAAACCCGACTTTTCAGCCCTTTGGCTTTTGTGAGAGTTGAAGCATGTGAATCTTTAAATACTTGAACAGTGTACTTTATTTTGAGATCATTTGAACCCATATTGAATGGTGTAAGCAATGGTATTATATTCCCTTTATGCATGTGAATATGTGCATAAATGGATTTGCCAATTTATTTGTGTTTTTACACTTACCATATTTTTAATTTTCTCTTGGACAGGTTGCCAATTTGGCGTGCTCCATGTCAAACAACGAGGAAGGTGTTAAGATGGTCCGTATGGCTGCCACTCAGATTGAGAACTTGTGCCCACAGGTTGGTAGATGATGGTTTATAGCCAACATTATTAGCATCATTGTTGTTGTTGGTAGTAGTTGTAGTAGTAGTAGTAGCAGTAGTAGTAGTAGTAGTAGTAGTAGTAGCAGCAGCAGCAGCAGCAGCAGTAGTAGCAGTAGTAGTAGTAGTAGTAGTAGTAGTAGTAGTAGTAGTAGTAGTAGTAGTAGTAGTAGTAGTAGTAGTAGTAGTAGTAGTAGTAGTAGTAGTAGTAGTAGTAGTAGTAGTAGTAGTAGTAGTAGTAGTAGTAGTAGTAGTAGTAGTAGTAGTAGTAGTAGTAGTAGCAGCAGCAGCAGCAGCAGCAGCAGCAGCAGCAGCAGCAGTAGTAATAAAGGTAGTAAAGTATGTTGGTATTTCGGTATATCGATTTTTAATGATATTTTAATTTGTCAGTATTCCCGGTATAGCCATTGAAAAAATGTCGCCATATCGACTTTTTCCGATATTCCGTGTTTCTCCGATATTTTCTTCCATATATCGACAAAATATCAACATCCATTTGCAAGTCATGTTATATTTATTCTTTCCTTCCACAATAAATTGCCTCCAAAAGAGATATTTCTGTGAATATTCACGCCGAATTTGCCGATTGCGGCCCGCTTTCACATGCACAGACATGTCGCATGTCGCATCACATGTCGCAACTCAATTCTTGCCGACTCTCACGCACCACGGAGAAATTTGAGGCTTTTGACTATCCTGTCACTTACTGTTGAAAGCGTATGTCAAGAAGGCGGAAATAGCCGATCGCATAGTTTTGCGATCTCATGTTTTTATTGCGAACGCAAGGCTGACATGCGTAAGGAAATTTCTCTTGTAAAGACATTGTTATCAGTATTTTGGTGAATCAAAGAATTCATTGTTGTTGATATTTGTTACCAATGATAGTGGTATGTTCTTGTAACAAATATTTTAACCTATACATCGTTTCAACTGTCATACGGTCGGTCAATTGACTAATGGTTTCAGTCCCACACAATGTCATCGGTGTTGTGCATTTACTCCCTATGGCATCAAGTCAACTCGTGCAGTTGCCTGAGTCGGCATGCTACCGGTATACCAAGTTTTAACGGTATTTTTTCAGCCATATCGGTATACCAAAAATTTGTCATACCGACATTCTTTAAGAGGTAGTAGAAGTAGTAACAGTAGTTAAATAGTAGTAGTAGAAGTAGTAGTAAGAGTTGTAGTCATTATATTAGTAGTAGCCATAGTAGTAGTAATAATAGTAGTAGTAATATTAATAGTAGTAGTAGTAGTTGTAAAAGTAGTAGAAGTAGTAGTAGTTCTTGTTGTGCTACCGCACAGAATTGTGTAATTTATTATTTATGCAATTTTATACAAATGTAGTCCAAATCACAATAATTGCTACAACTTCATTTCTGGGCAGATTTTGATCATATTTATTTTATCTGAAAGGACTTTCTAGATCATTCAGAAATTTGTGCCAACCTGAACATACACACTAGCAGTGGAGATGAATATCATGCATGAAAGCGTAATTTACCGATTTGCTTGTTCTACATTGTCTGATTCAGGTGATCAACGCCGCCCGTATTTTGGCGGCCCGTCCCCGCAGTAAGGCAGCCCAGGACAACATGGACGTGTTCAAGGATCAGTGGGAGACCCAGGTCAGACTGTTGACAGAGGCCGTCGACGAAATCACCACCATTGATGACTTCTTGGCTGTGTCAGGTATGTAGAGAGAGAAATTCTTCTCAAAATGTGATTAAAGGCAGGGAATATCTTTTGCAACCCTCCCAGCAGCACAACGAAACATTACTCGCATATTTTGAGAGATATGTGTGGAAAGGTGAAATACAGTAATCAAATATTGCGTTTATGCCTTAATACATTTGTATTGTGTTTGTAGTCAATGTTTCAGTCCATGTTCAAAGTTTATTCAACCCAAAGTGTCTGATTTTAGCATGTGGCTAAACCCTGTATTTTGAATTAGCAGAAGTGTTGTGATTATTGCTGCAAGTTTGAATTTACAGCAAGATTTACAACATTACTGACATACAAAATATTTATAATACAAACGTGTGGCAAATTTTCTTTTATATCACAAAAATTGATCTATTCCAAGATTAACTCATAGGCATCAGGTTACAGCTGCTTGTGTCCTGTACAAAATGCATGCCAAACAGCATCCAAAAGACTTAAATGAAATGCTCCCTTCGCTTCCAGAAAGGAGGCGTGTGACAAGGGCTAGTACTTCCACTCCTGATCACACTGTCTCGATTCCTGCTGCAAAAACTCATCACGGAGATAGAAGCTTCATCCTCGCAGACAATGTTATTGGAACAATCTATCATACTAGGCTCAAGTCTTTTAAGAGCCGTGTACGAAGGTTTCTTTTGGAAAATGACAATTCATAAATCGAGCGTCTTACTTCCCCCATTGACAGTGATAATTTTGTTGAGTTGCTATGAACCATTTGATCGACGTTCTGGATCCTTGATGTTTTGGTTTGCTGTTGTTCATATTTGCATCTTATATAAATAAAATAAAAATAAAAAAAACAGATTTCAGAGTACATCCTCTGCTCATTATCTGATATTGTTTTCTGTCTTGTCAAACTTGATTTTTCCAAATAGAAAGTCATATTCTGGAGGATGTGAACAGGTGCGTGATGGCGCTCCACCAGCAGGATCCCGAAACCCTGGACATCACGGCCAACTCCATCAAGGGGCGATCGGCTCGCATCTGCCTCGTGGTCAATTCTGAGATGCTCAACTACGAACCTGGCCTCTATACCGATAAAGTACAGGAGGCCGTGTCAATTCTCAAGGAGCAAGGTCAGTTTAGAACTAATACTTGGTTGATAGTGCGTTAGTAATAGGCCTGTTTTGAAAGCCCCTGTTTGCTATTGGACTGCATGGTGATTTTTCTGGACGATTAATTGACTACTTGATACCAGCAAAATACCACATGGGTAATATTTTGATTGAGCTCGCTGATACACAGACAGATGTTTTGTAAACAATAGAGAGTATTTATCACGGCAATGACTTACAAATGACATGTTTATGGATTGTCAAGGTTCATGTTGTGAACAAAGAATGTCAGTGAATGGCTAGTATGACTTGGAAATTTGCTGACAGCTAATTATTTCACCCTGCTACTCTAGTCAAACTGTCTTCTGTTTACTATATCAGGCAATGTTTATAGGTTCTCAATGAGTCATCGAGTACTCTGTTATCAATTTCATTATTCGACTACTGACTATACCGGCGAGTAAAGGATTATTTGTTTAATTAAAACAGGCCTACTTAGTACTAATATGGCAACATGAATGGTATTTAATGTGGAGGTAATGCAAGAGGCAGTATGCTGAGTGCATTATTACTCCAATCTCAAAATCCTCAAATCAATTTTTTCAACCCAACTTAACCCTATTTTAACTCGGCTATTTCAGACCAGGTTTTTACTGGGGGGGTCAATTTGACCCCCCCTTCAGATCTCGGCCGCCAATCGGGCGATCGCCGCGAAAATTTGCATGCGCATAGAGCCGGATGTAAACTACACGACTGTAAAGTAAAGTTTTCAAAAAAATAATTTTTTATATTTTTTAAGTAATTAATTATGCAAGTAAGTGCATGAAATTATGTTTTCGCCTATTACTCACTTACAATAGCTAGTTAAATACTAATTTTTGGTGAAAATATTCATCCTGACATTTCTCACAATTATCTACAAAAAAATTTGCCCAATTGGAATTAATTTCTTATGTATTTTATTGTTTTGTGAATTTCTTATGTATTTCTGTGTTTTTTTGACCTTTTGTTTTCTATTGGTTTTTCAATGAAATTTGTTGGGGACACTTTTGCAATCATAAACAGCATAAAATAAATTCATTTCAACCAGTAAAAGCAACAATGATCATACATTTATGATTTTTGGCTGAAAACACAATTTCCATTGATTTTGTACACGAAATTATGTTTTTGAGCGATTTTGGGGTTGACATGCATGTATAAAAAGTCGTGCAGCGTCGTAACGGTACGTCCGATTTTCGCGAAAATGGTCTCAAAAGATGTGCAAGACTTGAAAGTAAAAAGTCAGCGAGCGACGTGATCAAAAAAATTTGCGCGGCGGCATGGTCGCGAAATTCGTCGAGGGGGGGGGGTCAAATTGACCCCCACCCCAGTTAATATAGGGTTAACTCAAATGCGTTAGTGCGGAATGGAAACATGGTGTTTAACATTGTATTAATGTGGGAGGTAGTATGCCGAGTGTGTTAACACTTCAGTCTCAAAATCCCCATCTTGACTCTGCCAACCCGACTCAACTACTATTGCAACTTAAAATTCATTTTGTAGTGACAGGTCACATATAATTTGTGTGGTTTGGGCAATTGAGCATCATTATGATCGTGTAGATCGGTGAATGAAGCAAACAAACCGTAAATCAATCCATGCATAATTTCATAATCCTTTAAAGCCATTGGCTAACATTTACCACAGTTAAAAAGAATGTGAGCTACATAATCCTCTATGCTCAAAGTGTCTTTGATAAGGTCCAAAAATGAAGCCCTGAAAAAAATTGTTTTTCAAAACGATGATTTAGTGCTTTAAAAAAGTGAAAATCTACAAACATTCAAATTGACTGGATTCACCAGCCCACTTCCTCCCATAGACTTACTGTATGTAGATCTAGGCTATTTTATCATCCATCAGAGTAGAAATTGTTTATTCATGCGTACCTTGCCATTGGCAGCATAACTTTCCAAACTTTGGTATTCTAGGGTGTTTATTTGTCCATTTGAACACTACTATGTAGCTCAGATATCAAAGTTTGACAATTTTTTTTCAATTGAAGCTCCACAATGTTAGCCTATTACTTTAACACCATTTGTTTTGCTTTCTCTTTCCAATCTCCAGTCATCCCACATTTCTCAAACATGGTTGAGATCGCCGTGGATGCGCTCAGTGCCACTCCGCCCAAAGACACGGACGAAAACGAGTTCATCGACGCGTCCCGCATGGTTTACGACGGTGTACGCGACATCAGGAGAGCTGTTCTCATGAACAGGGTAAGGAGACGCAAGATATTTTGCTTGTGCAGGAATTTGCATAGATTCGATTCTGTGTGATGATTGCCTATTTTGTGTGAGATCAAATGATAAAGTTAGACATTCCTTGATAATAATGTGTGACGTTTCTTTAGCCAAGTTTTATTGTCTGACACGTCATAATCTTAAAGTTACAATCGGTTGTTTTACAGCACGGATTTGTTACATGAAGCCTGTATTTTGTCAGGCAAATTTGTCAAACTACCACAAAAACATTGTTAAGTTAATTTCAAGAAATGTCATACTGCTCAATCACTTATAGCCCTCAAATTCAGACAGATGATGGATAAATTGCCTTTTAGAAAATCTCAAAATCCCAAAAT
>JZLH01S0604417.1:31967-47323 GCA_001188425.1 Eucidaris tribuloides | reverse complement strand
GTTATGTTGTCNCTTAAATTCAGCGCTGTGTACTGTATCTGGAATAGTACTTGAGACCATCTGAATGAGTGAATTTAACATACCAATCATAGTTTTTATGATACCCCGCAGTGGAATTGTTTACTTCATAACAGTTTCATATCCTGTCTACTCGGAAAAGGGGAGATTCCCTTGCCAAGTGTCCATTGTTTACATTTACCCTTCATTTCTGATTGATTAATCTCTGCATACATGTCTGTTAGGGCAATGACATTGACATGAACTCCATCAATCCAGCAGTGGTGAACTGAATAGATTGTTGCATTCCCTGATTTAACCCGTTGGTGATGAGAAATGGATGTTCTATGTGTTAGCTCTGTGGGAATTACAAAATCTTGGAGGCAAGATATTCAAATATCCTGTATTCAAATGAATATATTTACATCTTCCTTAGATAGTTAGATTTTTGTACATGATTATTTCCAATGCATATTTCTAATATACTGAGTGATTGAAATATATATGATTAGTATTTCAAACATTTTGAAAGTGTAGTTAAAATTGTTATTTTTTTCAAAATACAATTTTTAGGGCATTTTCATAATGACATTAATCAATGGAAAAGTATTGATTAGGTACATCTTGCTGTAATTTGACTGTAAAAAGGTCCCACAAATTATGATCATGGCCCACCCTGACAAAATTCTGGATACACCCTGGTTTCTGTGTCAAGTGTATAATATAATGAGATATGATCATAATATAATAAAAATATAATATGCTCACATTTAAAATGTACACAGTGTATAGACATACCAACCTAATGGAGTATGCGCATGATTTCATGAATTCAAATAGATGTATTTCTGTTATTGTCAGGTGATTATTGATTGGTGTAAATGATATCCCAACTTGAATAGACTGTCATTACAATTGGATTGCCCTTCTCCTCACCTATTCTGATATCTGACGGAAGTCACAAATCTCGGTCCCATGTAACAATCGTACAGGCTGAAATGGTTCTTATTTAGGCAGCTGTATATAATTCAATATTGGCAAAGGGCTCTTTTATTCCCCTCCTCTCCTCAATTTCAATGTTTAACCATCGTTCAAGTTTTCCATGCTTTAAAGTTCCGTAGTCAAGGAACATTTTACATACAGAAAATTAACCCTTTTCTTTTTCTTTTTTTCTAAATTGCATGTGACAAATCATTTGAATCAAATCTATTCAAGTGATACTTGAACAGGTTTCCCAGCCATGTTGGTGAAATCAGCCAAACCTGGAAAATCACTTCCCCCTTATCTAGTCAGGGAATAGTTGGGGAATTTGAAAACAAAAAAGTCAGCAAAACGACGTAAATATCAGGGATTTTGTGTCCATTCTGGCCATCTATCTGTCTTGAGGTCATTACCATGGACATAAGCGCAAAAGAAAGAAATATTCAAACAAGAAATAGGTCAAAACTGATGATCCTTGACATTTTTAACGGTCCTTAATGGAAATCAGAGAAATATAGTTTCCACAAAATGCTAGGAATATAAGGTCTAATCACTCCAGAGGATGACTGTGCTTACATGGATAACACAGGAAGGGTTTTTTTTTTTTTCGGGTATTATCATGGTGATACAAGTGACATGTTGTGGTGTGCTACATTATTTGATGCCATATCTTAAAGCTGTAATAATTTTATCCATATTATCACTAGCGCTAATGCACAGATTGAGCAAACAACAATCTACAGTATATGGACTAGATTTTAGGCCAACTGTATTTATGAATGGTTTATTGATTGCAATTATGCTAACCCATTAAGCATAAAAACTAAAGTATTTTAGGAGGACAAAGCAATTTATCTTTGAAAATTGGAGAAATTAAAACAGTCAGAGAGGACAAGATTGAATCGACCGAACTGTGCGAATTAAGTGCTGTAGAGACAGGGCGAGAATTCATTGAAACCCAGGTGACAAAAAAAGTCCCATCGCAACTCACACGCCACTGTACTGAAGTATGTTTGCTCAGATGACATCTTGTATTGGAGGCAGATTTTGTTGTGTCAGTCGAATCAACATGCATTTCAGTGACTTCTTATTGATTTTTCTTTTTTTCAATCTGGGCTCATGCCATCGCATCAAGATTGTTTGACTAACTGTACAATATCTGAACATTTTGCAAACATAGTAAGGTGTGATATTACAAATGTGGACACAATTTTATGAGAAATACTTTTGTCATCCATCAAAATGTAAGAATCATGATACGATGGATGATCATTGTGATACCATGTCTGCATTCTCTATCTCATCAAGTCTTAAACCTATAACGACTGAGTACAAAATATCTTGGGCTGGGTCTATGGAGAGTGCATCTTATATCAAAATTAAATCGTCTCCAATGGGTTAAAACAAATGTAGACTGTCTTGGGCGTCAGGGAGGCTATTATCAGAGACAAAGTCGCGGCGTGATTTAACCAAGTTTGGATAATAACAGATAACTGTATCTCTGCCGCACGTTGAACTTCATACGTGTTCTCAGAATACATCTGAGAAATTATGTAGCTTGCTGTGAATGGAGCATAGCTGTGTTCTGTCATCGTAGGGGTAGAGCATTGAAATATGAAAGCAAAACATGTAGACATCACTACTATCCCCTTTTACTGTTGAATAAAGTGTTAGAAGGAGTCTAAGCTAACTTAAAAATGGGTTTGCTTGCTCCATGTCCCCCTGCCCCATGACTCCCCTCCCCCATCCCCACCCCCACCCCCACCCCAATGCTTGTAATGAATAATATACATGTCTGGCTTTAATGTTTAGTAAATGATTTATGGTTGAAATGGTCTCAATTTCTTTCTGTGAGGGATTGATGCACATTAGGGGTGTACCATGTAAACAGGACTGTCTAATGAATGGGGTAGTTAAAAGGGACAAATTTTACATTAAAAAAAATATTCTCGTTACACTTTATGGCCATTTGTAGAAGTTTTCATCCATGGGTACATTCCTAGGAATGAACTATTTGAGTCATATCTGACATGGGTTTATTGGCAGATTTCCATTTTATTTCTAAGTGAGTTATGGTTATGGGTATGTGATATCTAAGTGTAATTGGTATTTTTCATCATTCTTATTTTTGCCCCATCTGGGTTCAGTCACTTTTTTCCAGCTCAGTACTCCTGGGCATTCAAACATCTCTTCAAAAGGCGAAATGAAATAGAAAACGTACGTGTTTTTTTCATCCTTGCTTATGGTTCAGACATCTACATTAACCTGTTGGCTAATGAAACCAGATGTGCCCTGTGTTAACTCTATGGGATTTTCAGAATCTCGTAGGCATCAGGTTGAATAGCTCCAGTATTTGATTGTATATGAAAAAATAAGATAAATGACATCTTTTGGAGATATCTTGGCCATTACCATTCAAATTTCAAAGCCATACATCATTGGCCAAGGTTGAACACTTTCACTATAGCTGCATGTATCCTCGCAACACCTCCAGCACTCATCTCACTCACAACAGAATATCTTTAGTAACCTTTCATCAGATTTGTACCAAACTTGGTAGGAATCAGCAATAGGGCAAGGGGTGACAAAGTTAATCTAATGGTTGATATGGTCCCGACAGAGGCCACTAGGTAGGGCCCCAAATGCCAAAGTTTGCATAATTGGTGGCATAAGCTTTCTAGGCCAGGGTATAACAGGAAAGTTACATTTATCTCAGGTGAATATCGTATCCTGGTGTTGTTGAATGATATTTGGTCCATGAGTGAGTATACATTCTATCCCATCTGCTCCTGTAACTAATTCTTTATCCAGTTTACAGAAAGTTCTCTTCCTGTCCTATCAACTAGTGTCCCCATGTGGTCCCATCAGCTAATATCGGTCATTGGCATCAATTTCAATAAACTTGGTCAACAACTGATAGCATAAATATTTTCTTTCCTCCCCTTTGAAAGTAAGTGTCTTATTTCAGGTGTGTGGCACTTTTGAGGCTTCATTATCTCATTGAAAAATGTCACAAGAATCAAATAACTGGATCTCAGATCCAACTTAATTCATCATGGTAGTTGATTCATTTGATTGGAATGGAAGGACCAAGGTGTTCAAATCAACTTCCATGTCAGGTTTACTGCTTACAGAGTATGTCAGTGTTGATTTCCTAGAAAGAAAAGCATTCATTGTCAAAGTCTGCATCTAGGATCCTCCAAGGAAACTTGTCACTCCATGGAAATCTTTGCTGTATTTCAGGAACACACATAGGCCTCATTCCCTGACCTTTTCTCCTCGCTGTTTCTTGAAGATCAGTGTTTCAACCATTTCCGAGTGGATGACCTGTTTGGCTTTCCAGCCCCGTCAGTGCCCATGACACCTTGGCCGCCGGTACTTCCTGTTGCGCCCTCTATAAACAGGAATACCTTTGACAGGCGCCCTCTGGGCATCCTTCCGGTCTAATCCATCTATTTGCAAATCCTGTCATTTGCAGGATGTATCTGCAGCTGAACTAGGTATGCTTCAGCAAGATTTCTGTGATGGCTGCCAAGCATGCATTTTCATCAACCCTCTCAGAACCACTGGCAAATGAAGACGCCTTTTATTGGTGGAATCATGGATTTCTGAGGGTTAATTACCATTTACTTTGTGGTTGTCACATTTTTTTTTTATTATTTATATCAGATTTACAGTAAGTGATTTGAATGATTGATTTAAATCACTTAATTTAAATTTTTGATTTAAATTCAAAATCTTAAATTTGAAGAAAGAAAAATACATTTAATGAGACAAAAATGATCCAAAGGAGCTTGGATAAAAAAAAAATCAAGATATTATTTTTAAACTTTTCTGTTTGAAAGCAATTTAAAAAAAAACTAATGTTTACATGTTTCAAATTATAGATTGATTTAAATTAGAATATCTCTCTCTTTTAGCATTTATGGGAACAGTGTTTAGTTGATCATTTAAAAGAGTATAAAGGAACATTTTAATTTTGATTGAAGTCATTTACTTCTTATTCAAAAAAAAAATCACTATCTGTAATTTGTGTGCTACATAGGGGGATCATAAGGATGGTATTTGCGTGCAATAGTGCTAAACTGAAACAAATGGATGAAGTTGATTGATAATTAACAAATTAAATTAACAAACAAAAATTCTATGCCTAAAGTGACCAACAGAATCAAATCAATAGACATAGTTGGGTTTGTTCATGTAAGTTGGCTTGTGTCATCGCAAAATCGGAGAAGTTGAACTTATGCTGGAATATTTTGGGTTGCCATTGTGACTAGATGGTAGATGGCAAATTCATAGGTATTTTTTTTATTAAGCCAGGGACCCATATATTATTGCAATTATTACATCTGAACATTTATCCCCAGACACATTTTGAAATATGATTGACTATGCCCTTTTCACATGGACTGCATTCCACCACAGAGTCAAATATGTTGTAATTTATGGAGTATGTAATGTCATATCTCTTGCAATTGGGGGCTATCAATTCACACCCCTCCCCCTTTTTGCATGTGCACTCTACTATCGGTACACCCCACTGTCATATCAATCAGATGGGGTGTGTAATGTATGTATAATATCATCTGTGCAATAGTTATAATATTGCCTGTGTGATAGTCATAATATCGCATTGCATTGCTAGCATTCGTAGACACGTTATATCTCACATCTGGCGGTGTAGAGATGGCGTTACATTTAAATCAGACGTCAAAGCATACAGCTGTCATCTCCATAGATGGCGGACGAGACTAGACGATAAATCTTCACCTTGAAAGCTATCATCATGGATATGAGGGAATCGAGGCAGGGTCAAAGGTCATATCTGCAACATGACGGTAAAATGAAGTTGAGTTATGAGGATGTGTCCCCAGCTCACGCCTTTTGCTAGAAAGGAATGTGAGGAATTTTCATAACGATAAGGAGGGTTTGTCTAGTTAAGCCTGGCTAGTGGATATACAGCTTTGGTGTAAATTTAAGAAATGAAATGCATGTTTGAGATTGTAGTTCTAGGATATGATGCAGTATTTGGTACCCTGGGGTACCAAGTAGAAATCCGCCATTTTGTTGAATTATTTATTTATTTTTCAGCACTGTACCCTGGGTTACAAAATTGTGTAAAAGTTATGTAAAAAGGGTGAAAATAACACATTTAGCTTCATTTTTACCCCATTTTTCGTAAGTTTATGCCTTTTTGTTGTGCACTTGCACAGCCTCTGCATCATTACCATTGATTTCAGCGATCATAACTGAAGAAAATATATTTTTTAACACAAGAGGGCGCTGCACAACGTGGTACCCCGGGGTACGACGGTACCCCGGGGTATGGCGTGGTGCATCATATGCTGTGTGTCAGAAAGAATTCCCAAATCATATATTGAAATTATGAGTATGTTTGTCATTTCTTTTGTTTATTTTGCTCAATACATATGAGTGACCAAAAAATTTGTTAGGGGATATATCTTCATATGTGTCTGCTTCAGAGCTGCCACCTAGTGTTGTTCTGAGATATTTAATATGATTTGTTTTTTTTTATCAGCAGCAATGAGAAAATATGGATTATAACTTTAATTTTAAACAATTTTTTTTTGCATGCTGAGTATGTGTAATTTCCCCAACAATCAAAATATTTACTTCAAAATATTGATTAGTATTTCTTTATCTTCAGTGGTAATTAACAGCTCTGATATGATTTGTAATTTATTTTAGCACATGAGCATGCATGGTACAAGGAAAACAAAAATCACCCAACCACAAACTGGTGTAAATATTCATCCATGAATGCACATGCCATGAACCAAACAACAACAACTTTTGTGAAACATAAGCCAGTGGTCTATGAAACATAGAGTTGCTTTCACAGTCATTGCAAAAACTGCTTGTAAACGATGTTCATAACGCAACTGCAAACCATTTTCGTCATTGTGTTGGCCCTGGTTCCCCACAGTTTTGCTCATTGAACCAAGTCCTTTTCACCTCTAGTAAGTTTCATTTGTGTAGAGTTTACTTTTGAAAGTAAACACATGAATTTTTGTTTTCATATTCAACATCAAAATTGAATGTACAAGTTAGGAAAAATATGTTAATCATTTGGATGTATACTAGTGGATGAGGGAAGAAAAAACCCTTTTCTCCCATTCCACAAGAGTTTTTAATCTCTTTATCAAACTATGTGTAGCACAGTCGTAGTTACAAAAAGTTTATAGATCAGATGTACAGCAAATGTAATTAAATGACGGAATAAATCAAGCATCCATTTCAGATTGTGAACAAGTTTCTTTCAAATCACAACCATTCTAGTGGAAATCTGCCCAGCTACATCAAATTTAACGAGTGATTGAGCACCGACAAGCCGCCGTATAATCAAATTTACCTGCAAGTTGTTGAATGGATCTTTGCGGATGCGTGTGTGCGTGCACGCCTAGAATTATTCATTCCATATTGATGAATTTGTCTCATTATGGGCGATAATTGCAGGCGAGCACCGGTTGCCATGGAGATGAGAAGCTACATAAACTCACAAACCGATCGATTTCATGGAATAAAGTATCGGGTAGCTGCAACTTCAGTGAGAAATTGTTAAGAGCATCACGTATCTCAGTCTTTTGTTTGCAGTCAATTTACGGATAAATTTGTTTTACGAACTGTGAAGTTTTTCTTGCCAGCCGCAAAGTTGAAATTCTCATAACACAGTCATGTTTGAGTTTTATAACAAATCTCTTTAGCACATATGAAAACAAAACAAAACAAAAAAATCATTGTAAATGCCTGATGTATGTATATGCCATAGCATGATATCATGAATAATTTGACGTGTATCCTTACAGCTCAGCAAGAAAGATTTTCTATAGGTGAATATACACTTTAGCTCTGTACGTGACACACACAAAACTCCACTGTGCCAAATCATTATTTTCGATAGATTTCAGATAGAAAATTGAAAAAAAGTACGGAAGTCATATGTGACAGTGTGAAAAAGCTGGGTTCAAGAAAATGCCAGCCAAGTGTAGAACATGAATCAATGTATACCATATTCAAATTCACATTTATTTCACATATCAAACAAAGTATGTATGCAAACTGTCATAGGTAGAACATTGCAATAATTCATAACTAAATAAATTCATATACATATAATAAGTACAATATAATCATTTTTATCCTGTTACAATTACAATAATGCAATGAGTCACCCCTGAAAGCTAGAAGCTTGGATAAATGGGGTACCCATAACAACATAGTGGAAATTGCATGTAGACATTACAGAATACATTACACAAATACAGTAACATTACACAAAACACATGAATTATACATGCTGTCTTATGGCAGGCAAAATAGATAAACTCATGTACTAGTATTACTCTGCAAATTGGTGAACAAACCTCAGCTACTGGCTGCAACTGAAGCAAACAAAGAGTAAAATATGTATGTTCTGGGTATAAACTTGTTGTGTGTATGAATATGTAGCCTACTTATAAGGATTGGACAAATGTGCATCCCGCATCAACAGATTTTTGTAATAGAAGATAACTAGTCCTTGCTTGGGGCCTTATGGGTTTGAAAAAGTCCTCTGATTAAACATGGAGCAAAGAAAAGTTCAAGTTTGTTTGGGCATAATAGAATACATATAGCAAAGATTAGCAATTCCTAGCAGGTGAATATTAAAAAAAAAAAATAAATATAACCCGTTACCTCTGAGATTCCGAAAAATCCCATAGAGTTGACACAGGGCACATCCGGTTCCCGTAGCCAATGGGTTAAGAGAAGCTAACAAGATACCTTATTTGTACGGATTTGTGGATGATGTCTTGAGGATAAAGAATTAGGAATTAGAGGTTTTTACCTTCATGAACGTTTATTGCCTATGGCAGTCTCTAGTCAACCATTTCAGAAGTAGGATTCTGGTGTAAGCAATAATAGCTTTGGTTAATCTCCATATCTTATCAGGTAGTATTATTTATAATGCCCTTTTGGAAAGCTTTCATTGCAATTGTAGTTATTGTAAAAGCCTTTTAAATCAGGGAAATGAAAGGAAGCTTACAATAAGAAGATTAACCTTTTGTCTTAGCCGAATTGTATATTTAACTGTGTTCTGACAAATTTGCTGGAATTGCACTCAGACGCCAGTGTACCCGATACACTCACTCCTGAGGCTCCTGTAAGCTCATGATAGGCTAGATATTAACCCGTTGACTACTGAAACTGGCCGTGCTGTGTAAAAACTCTATCAGAATTATGGAAGTTAGGAGGCAACTGGTTATATAGAACAGAAGGGGGACAAAAAATTGAACCCAAACCCTTTGGCACTGTCATTAAGACAGCAATTTCAAAATCTGGATGATGTAATTGCACATAAATTGTCACCCTGTATTGCTCAAATGATCAATTTATGGTCCAGGATCTGGCATTAGACCTGCAAGCAAAACAATACAATGGATACTGCTCACAGCTTAATTGGGTCATTATACAAAAACGGCTGTAATTTTGTGTGAAATTTATCACCAGTATTATACAATGATTTCACCAAATTGCTGGATTCAGTGTCAATACAGCTTGAGGCTCAGAATTTAAAGTGCATAATTTTTCAACAAAATGGATTTTGTGTCTTAAATGGAACAAAAATGTATTATATAATTTACACTGAATGGCTATTACTTTCTAAATAAGATGTGAACTTTGTGAAATGACGCCCAAAGAGGACACTGTAAAGTACACTGCCATATGTTTTATTATTCCCTTAACACCCTATTACACATACCTACAAGGGGTAATAATTTCAGTTCTCTCTGGTGCATTTGTGTTTTTCTTTGTTATTTTTTTCCTTACTTTATTTTTAGTTAGTTATTTTGTTGTTTGTTTTTATCTTTTACTTTTGTGTGTACTTAGGTTTTCTAGTTGAGAAAGGTAACACTTCATTATTTGAATAAAAGAGAATCAGATAAAACCAGACTTCTCAACCTTTGACTACCTAGTTACTGAACATTTTTTTTTTTCATTTTATTGCTTTTGTTTGTTTGTTTTAGTTTAGTTTATATTTGTGAATGATGAAGTACGGAGTCTCACTTGAAAGAGAAAACTGAGCTGATGTTTCAATTCACAAGTCTGATTGCAAATGATTTTTTTTACACTGCACTATGTCCTGTTTATGGTTTCAGAGTTAATTAAAAGATACGGAAAACACTCAAGATTTTATGGGGGGGGTTATCAAAAACATGAGATTCTGTTTTGGGATATTGATTATGCTACATTGACACAATAATGCCAGACTGCTAATAGCATTTCTTCTTTTTTTTTTGCAGACATGTACATTCCATATCACATACATGTAGGTTGCATTCTGACACTTGGCTGTGTATCTGCAAGTCTGATAGCTTTTTTTTTCCACTGTTGCGTTATTGAATCTCGTCACGAACATGAAAGCAGATGCACAACCTTTCGAAAGGGGAGTGGTGACCCCGATATGTCTTGCGGGGAGGGAAACGGATTCCAAATCTATAATCAGCTGTCTTTCTGACACCTCTTATACAATTCCATTTGTGGCCAAATCGGGTAAATGTTCAATCAGTGTAAGTGATGCGAGGGATTGGAGGATACGGGTTATATTGCCGATTGCATGGAGGGACTTAGAAAAATACAGTGGGGCCTCGTGTCAATAGACGATGAATATTGAAGGTGTGTGTAAATCCCTCTTCTCCTAAATATATCTGGAATCGGTTTGTTACGTAGCTTTTCCCAAACAAACACACACACACATACAAACTCACTTACATTGATCTGTGAGGTACACCTCTCTTATCTCCTTTTGTTCTGTGTACCTCATAAGTTTGATGAATTACATAAGCTAAAGACCATTGTTTTCTATTTTACAAATGTGAAATGCCATTTTTCTCCGTTTTACAGGTGACAAATTCTGTTTTTTTAGCATTGTAATTTTGCAATTTTTCAACTTGAATTTCTGTTGGAAAAAAAAATCACAAATAACGTCAAGCTAGATAGGCCCATGGGGGTTTTGTTTGGGTTTGGATTTACAGGTAACGCATGATTGCTTTGGCTTTATCATATAGGCATCTTTTTTGGTAAATTAGTTTAGTTTTATTCAATAAATATTCAAAAAATTTATTTAGGGGGGGGAATTTTAGGCATGATGTTTTTCATTTTTGTTTAACATGCTGTTTTCCGTGTCATACCTCAAATTCCGTGATTCCCAGGGAAAATCTGTAACGCGGAAAACTTCAGTCTTTGAATTAAACCATATATTTGATTTTATCGCTTTCTGTACCCCAGACCAGAGATAAGGCTATGTAGCTGACTGTAAGAACATACTATCATGCACATACATACACACAGACAGACACAAACACACACATCCACATACACACCCCATCATCATCATCATCACCACCATCATCATTATCATCACGACCATCATCACTAGCAGCAGCATTATCATCATCACACCCATTGATATGTGGGGTACCTCTATTTTCACCTATGGTTTTATACCCCATAGGAGTGATATAATAAAAGCCTTCTATAGTAGGTCTATAAGACCCCTTATGTAAGAACGCAGAACCCCCCCCCCCCAGCACATACAACTACACATACTACAGACATACACAAACACAGACAAACATAAAATATACATACGAGTACATATAAACATACAAACAAAATCATGACATTCAAAGAAACATCACCAAATATATAACATTTATAATGATATTCATCCCCATACACCATCTTGGCACAGAAACCACTCTCCCCTGTGTTTGCACATGTCACTCGAATGTCACAAACATTCATCGCTGTAACCATAGCGACAGAACCCACTTTTCCCCGTGATGACCAAAACATGTTTCTTGGATCTACTTGCATCCTACTCGTACCTGCTATTTCGAGGAGTAATACGAGATGTTCTGGATGAATAGTGCCAAGGGTAGGATTTGTCAAAACATGGTGGGGCTATGAAATAATGACAGAGATGGATAAGATGGAAAACAGAAAGAAGATTGAAGTGCATTAATGTAATGATCTAATTTTCAGATAACATGTTATAGGATCTGATTGGATTAAAGGAGGCAGGCGGGTGGTAGGGTGAGCCGAGTGGTAGTGACGGAGCTGGTAATCGTGCAAAAATTTGATTAAAAAAAAATTTGTCAGGTCCTTAATGCGATTGGTGTCTTATGGTACAAAAAATCTGCAACAAAAAACAGACAAAGCTAGAAACAAAACAAAGCAGTAGTAAACAAAAAGCAATACCTAAACTGGACCAGAAACAATCCCCCCCCCCTTGTATCAGATTGAAAAAGCAGTGTTTCTAAAAATGATATATTTTGACGTGTATATAGATAGATTCATTGATAGATACAGTAGATAGATAGGTACATACATACATACATACATACATACATACATACATACATACATACATACATAGATGGATAGATAGATAGATAGATAGATAGATAGATAGAATAGATAGATAGATAGATAAGCATAGATTAGATGAGTAATAGAGATTAGATAGTAGAGAACACATACATAAAATGCTGTGTAGATAGATGTAAATTTTTTAGGTTAAGGGGACTTACAGACAGAGGGGGAAAATGTGTTATGATTTTAGTGCGGTAGAACGTAGATGGTGCAACTGTCCTTTTGATTACGCAGCCTGATTTTAATTCTAGCGTTACCGTTGGTAAAATCCTAATTGGCTCATGTGTAATCAGCTCATTAACCTCTAACCATGGAACTCGCTGTTAAACAAGTTTTGACAAAATTAAGTAGCCTGTTCCTTAATCTACGGCAATGAAGTGGTACTCGATTTAGCCTACAAATCTTTTACACCCAAATGTAGTGTGCTCAGAATAGTTGCTGTTCGTGTCTCCCGCCATCTCGTATGTTTCTTCCATAGATGCTTGTAATATAATCAGTTCTGTACTGCATGGAACTGTGTAGTACTTCTAAGAAAATTTCACGCTCAGAGTTGGGAACAATGCTTTTCCAGAGACAGAGAGTCTTGCCATCATTCATGGCCATGACCCAAATTTACTGTTCCTGAAATCCGAGTGTTCTTTTCAGTTCACTACAACCCTCATCAGTGACATGTCTCTCCTGCCGCCCCCCCCTTCCCCCCACCCCACCCCTCATTCTGTTTCTCATAATTCTTGAAATAGAATTGTAACAAGCAATGAGGTACATGTATTGTCTGAGGTATGTAGTCATGTAGATGATGACTACATTCTTTTTACATTAACAAACTGTGAAAGTTTCAAGACATTGATGCACATGTTTGCATATTTATAAATGGATAGTGGTCACATCAAATCGGTAATTTATGATTTCATAAATATATTGCGCTTGAATATACATATAACCACAAACCATACTTTACTGTTAACTCACATAGAAATTGAAGTTATTTAATGCACTATTATTTATCTATTTATAGAATAAAATATAACAAAACATACATACATGATAGTAAAAGGTAACAATGTATAAATTCTGACAAAAAAAATTATATGTGATCTGTCACCATGATAGCCTGATAAAGTTACACATCTTATAAAACATACAACTAGAAAGAAAAATACTTTGGGCGAAAAAAATGACTATTGCAACTTTTGTAAAATGTGAAGGTCATTTATCTTAAGATTTTTGGACACCTGTCACTTTCACATTTTACATTCTAATTACAATATTTAGCTCTTTCTTTAGCTATGGGGTGTGCAACTTTATCAGGGCTTCGTGGTGACGGGTCACATATATACATTGTGTAAATAAAGTAGAAATGAATCAGCATGATTATACTATCATAGGTATGACTAGAATCAATAAACCAATCAAAATCATGCCATCTTTATTGTATAATACCTTGCTTGATTTAAACCGTATGAGTACTGGCTGTATTTTGAACTGTTTTTAAAACCTAAGCTACTTTTATTCATATGGGCAATTCCACGATTAGTTACGTTACACTTTATGACAAACTTTACTCAACATTTGGCTCTTACATGAATATGTTTTGATATTATTTTTCTGTTTTGGTACTGTCAGTTCGCTAGACTGGCACCTACTTCACAACATCAAGCAATGTTTTAGTGGGTAATAACAGGAATTTTAATTATGGTTAGTTACGTTACATAAAGAGGACGTGGAAAAAAAATGACAAGTTTTTGTCCTCAAAGTTTCGTCAACCTGTTTTCAACTGAAACAAACTGTGGTATTCATGCTGTTTCTGGTGTCTTGATAAGTCATTTGATATATAACTTATTGATAAAAATCTTTTCATTTTTAACTACAACATCAAAAACATGGTTAGTTATGTTACGGTTAGTTACGTTACATTTTGTCCATCCACACAAATTTGCGTTTATTCATGTCTTTTTCAGATTTAGTATGCATATGTGGGGCTTTATTACTTTCAAAAAACAGAGGAGAGGCTGTTGGCATGGAAAAAACAGCAGAATAAATGATAATTTTTCATAAAACTGAGATTTATGCACACTAGTCCCACATGTGGTATTTCATGTATGGTTCTGATTCTCCTAGCAGGTACTGTTGAAGACGTAAAATTTAGAGTGGAAATGATGTCCCCCATTGTTTCTTCATGATTCACACCCATTCAAACAATTAAAATGTAATGTGATTCCAGATGAGCAATTTATATAATTTGTGATTTGTCCAATAATTCATGGAAATGCCCATATATGATTATGGCAAACATGTTATTTGGTTTCACAGCATGACCTATATATTGGGACTGTGTTAGGAGAGAGCAGCAGAACTCCTAAATTGTAACATTATGACCCCAAAAGTAGGCCAGATAGAGTCATCCTAAAGATTGTAACCCACTTTGGGGCCCCGGTGGGGTAGCAAAGGGTTAACGGATGGTAAAAATACCCTTAGCTATGATCTCAGAGGTACATGTGTGCATTCGTAAACACGCATCAATGTGACTCATGATAACTACTGCACCACAAATATTACATCATGAGGTGTCATAAACTCGTACTCAGAAACTGCCAAGTCGGGCTGAGATACGTCCTAAAAATCAATCTACTCGGGCAAGAGGGACAGCCCAGAGGTTTTTCGGCTCGTCTCCCTGCAACTTGCGTACGTCACTGGGACGAGCAAATAAAAACAGAACCGTGGCATACGGTCAACCCTCGTTACCTAAAAGAGTATACACACATAAGTGTCGGTGGCGATTAGTAGGCTCTCAAAATAGCCAGGCAATTAGGTGCTCATATTTCTGCACGGCTCTTTAATCAGCCTTTGATGAATGTGTCGGACATTTCAGAGCAGATGATGTCAATAACAGGGGATGTTTGTTTTGATGGGTTATGTTTTGGTGGTCATTTGGTATTTTCACC
>JZLH01S0604417.1:11589-23113 GCA_001188425.1 Eucidaris tribuloides | reverse complement strand
TTGATTTGTATCCATATTAACATAAGAAACAGATATTCCAGATTAAATTTCAATCCCTTTGTGAATATCAATTCAAGGTCATCTTTCAAACAAATAGGTTTCCTGGAAGCATTTGCAACTGATATCTGTATTTCACCCTAAGAGGGGCCATTATTTGCCAAATAAAATTTGTATGCAGCTGACTGTAGTAGTGCAGTGGCACATCATGCGTAATTAATGAAGAGGTACATGTAGAGTATGTACAATACTGGAGAGCAGTAAGAAAGAGAACCTTTTCTTAAATTCCTCATCCTCTTTCAACTTCTTCCTCTTCTTTTTTCTCTTCTTTTACCCTTCTCCTTCATTGTCTTCTCCATTTTTTTGTCATCATGTTCTATATATTACTGGTGCTGCTGCTGCTACCACTGCTATTACTTCTTCTACTACTACTGCTTCTTCAATTCAATTCAATTCCTCCTATCTCTTCTTCTTCTTCCTCTTTTAGTAGTCAATGAGCTTTTTATGAATGTATATTTTAAAAATCTTAAATGCATATATTGAACAAATGAAAACATCTACTTCTCCTCAGAGAGTAATCCAGCTCCTACAAATTTCCTTTGTCTCCAGATTTTTTGGGGCAATGTGTTTTTTTTTGGGGGGTGTCATATTTGTTGAAAACGACAGCTTTGTAATATTATTTGACTAACATTGGGTGTTAAATTCTGCAGAACAAGATATTGGTGTATTGAAGTGAAGTATAGATTATTTGACTCTTATGATTGATCCATTTTCTTCTTTTTTTCTCTTATTTTTTTCTCTCCAGATTCGAGTCACTATGCCCATTATGTTTTTAATTCATTCGACACAGACCACAACGGGTCACTTACATTCGAGGTGAGTAGAGAATTCAACATTTTTATCTCAATCTTTTTTGCTGTTTTTGCATTCTGTTGTTAGTTACAATTATGAGGGGTGACTTAAAAATTTTTAGCTTGACATAGAAATGAATTAAGATATGGAAACTAAATAATCTTACATATAATCCTACCCACCAAATTTCTTTGTCATAGCAATTTTCATTCTGATTTGACAGGTTATTGCACTTTCTGTATTGAGTGTTTCATAAGAAACAGAATATCAAGAGAAAACTTGAGAGTCTTTGAAGATAACCCATCAAATTTCTTGGAACGATGTCTGACATGGGATGCTTCCATTGTTTTGGCTTCTCCTTTGTCTCAGGCTGATTGTGATGAACCCAACTCTCATCCATAGTCACATTGGCAGCTGCAGGATGGTGCTTAAAGACACTATATAACATCGTGGAAGACCCATTTAAAAAATTGTCAGACTTTGCTATCTGACATATCTGACAGTGTTTGAATAGACAGATAAACACTGTAGAACACAAAAGTTTAGACAGTTATGCCATCACTGGTAAAATATATTCAGCTAAAAACTGGCACATGAATTATTCTCGGCAGATAGGAAAATCTGCAACACAGCAGTTTATGGGGAAAAACAGGAATGTTCTCTAAATGATTTTTACTCTTTTAAAGCACTTAATGATCATTTTGAACTGTAATTTTTTTTCAGGGCTTCATTTTTAGACCTTATCAAAGACACTTTTAGCATGTGGAATCATGTAACTCACTTTTTTTTAAATGGAAACATTGTTATACAGTGCCTTTAATGTCACCTGATACTCAAGTCTGTCCATTTGTTATGAAACACCCAATACAGAAAATTCAAGAACCCATAAAATAGGAAAGGAAATAGCTATGACCAAAGAATTTGATGGTTTAACTCAATACAACTAGGAAATACAAACTTCACTAACAATTTACTGACCGCTAATCTAGATACATCACTTCAACTGTGAAATTAACTAAACTCTGCTATAATTCGAACCAACAGTCTTCTAAGATGCTTTCTGAAAACGATGTCAAACCGAGAAACACGAAAAGCTCATGCCAACTGTTAGACACAACATAACTTTCATTCTCCTGCGCTATGAAATACAAACTGGGTGTATCAAACATCTCAGCACGAAAGAAACTGCTGATCTTTTATACCAGTTATGAGACGCAAGACATTTTTACATAACTAATCGCTCTATGCAATAGAACAACTTCTATAGAACATAAAAACTAAAAACCATATTCTCTCCTTATACAATTCGAAACTTACAAACAATACAGACACCTCTCAATGATATGAGCCACGTCCAGAGAATAATACTCTCAACCCACAACATGCATTGGACAAAGTTAGAAATCATCATCAAGAAATCATAAATTTCCGACAAAAATTAATAACACACGAACATCAACCGATTCATGGAAATGACATCATCCTTCGCTAATAAAACGATAACAACGCACAACAATTAACGGCATGAATAAGTAAGCAATAAGAAACATTTTTAGGGTTCAGAACGGAGATCTAAAACAAATAAATCAACCCACATAAGAAACTCTAAGCTCAAGGTCATGCGAGATCTAATACTTTGACAATATATAGTGATCATTACATATGATCAAATATCATGCGGTCCAAAAATAATATGCTTAACACTCATTGTACATATACACGCTCACATCACACACTCTATTTCAATTATGTCGTGTGTTCGACAGCAGGTCGATTATGTTTGTACTGTGTGGGAGATACAGTCACCACGTACACAGGATTGGTGCATTTTGAACCCATCACTCATGAACTTATCAGGATTCCCATAGAAACATGGATTCTTTTTTCAGCCATGGAACATCCAATAGTGTAGCATGCGATTAGAAATCAACTCAAAGATGACATCAGCTCACTATTGTTGTCACAATGGGTCCCTGTTGTGGGTACTCACCACAAAGATTCAGTACAAGTATCAAATAGATCTGTATCACAAGAGGAAGGTATACGCATTAACTAACAGTGGCTTCTAAGCTATACCTATAATAGACACGTGAATCTTTCATGAATAACATCTACTGAGTAACTGAATCTGAAATACTACACTCCCTAAAACTATAAAAAATTACCACTAATTTTCAGTGCCATATAAAAGCTACAAAACCTCCACTAAATTGCTAACGGTATATTGTGTAACAATAATGCCAGCAATTAAATGGATAAATACAGTTAACGAATCTTCTTTTTTAGACACACTAATTATAACTCCATCTCGGTATCATAGAGGATTAGCACTGGAAAAAAAGTGAAAGAATCCTCTGAATTATTATAGAGCACTAAACTTATCAACACAGACACTGTTATATATGTAAACCAGTAGTGATAGAACAGACACCAACAAAAATACCCACAAATATGCACCCTAAAAAAAAACAGAATAAAATAAACTGGTAGGCATATGACCTAATCTCACTTTAGCCTAACAGGAAACGATAATAAGAAACCATTGCTCATGCGATCATTTCTCCAAAACTCCGCCACTTGACCCGGTAAGTTAATTCACAAGGAAAAGACGACTACAAGCTGTATCCCCTTCTGCACTACTAAAAAAGCTATAAATGTTGACGAAAACCTATCAGCAATAAAAAACAAGTCATGCATGACAAACAGTAATAATATCAACAGTCCACTAAGTCACTGAGCATGATGCTACTAATTACTAATTCCGAACACTACACTGAAATACAGATTTAAATAAGAATCGAACAAGTCAAATTACACACTTCTAGCGTCATACTCAACGCATAGCACGGCATACTTGTGGATATTATTAGATAACTTAAATCAGTCGCGATTAACGAGAGGACGGAGGTGCAAAACAATATAGCTTTGTAGATTTATATGTAAAACTGCGTTACACACCAAAAACCCATCCATGGCCCAATGTTTTGATAAACTCTAGTATCCCCTCAACATTACAGCACTTTGGCAACACCTCAGATGGCCCGATCATCGCACCAATCAAATTATCTACCTTAACAAGTCTCCCACAATTCTCTAGAGATTCTGACAGAGCGTTGTTATCCTCTCTCGCATCCTTAACGTTTCCCATTGTCCTCAGTTTCATGCATTAATACAGTAACGGTCGCCCCTAATTCATTTCGAGTTTGCATCTGACGAACAAGAGTCCTTTGGAGGTTCTAAACAGTTTGTGAAGACTAGATCAGGGTGGTGTGGACCCAGAGCTTGCTTATTGGTTGTTATGGTTGCCCAAATTGAACTTGATAATTGAAGTGACCTTTTACCTGGCACAGTTGGGTTTTTTTTTTGCCAATTTTTCCAGTAATCTTTTTTTTCATTTCTTTGAAATAAATAGCTAAAAACAGTAGACAGATGTAGAATAAACACAACAACAAGTCTAGATTTTTATCAAAGGGTAAATTGCCTTCAATTTATCTGTTTTGGTCTTTACCATTGCTATCTTTATTTAGATAAAACCAGAGACCTTTCAGCCATTCAACAATTGTGTAAATAATTGTGCTGAATAATTGTTTTCTTACATTTTGTCAGAAGAGTCCAGAGCTAACTTATATACATGTTTTACCCACAGTCAATTTCATTTTCATCGTAACCAAACATTAATGATCACACATGCTTGCCTATGTGAAAGTTGAATTAAATACAATTATATGTATAACAGCTGGTCTGTTAAATCAAACTCTGTTTAATCCTAGTCTGGGTGAAATTCAATTCAATTTCCCATTCTTATATACAGTACACTGAGTGGTATACATGTACATGCATGTTTAGCTAAAGATAAAGAAACAAACATAAATAAATAAACAAGTATATAAAAAAATTAGATATCAAAAGTTATTTTCATTTCTTTGGTGCTTTCTTTTGACAACCTGCAATCAGAAACTATCCAGTGAGAAATGTCCAAAGCAATAGAGGGGAAACGTCCTTCAACCCCAACCCCCCCCCCCCCAATAATACCTACTAGATATTTATAATGACTTCTGAAGTAATTTCCACTTCACATTTCATCATAGGCTGTCCTTGGAGTCAGGTGAAAAAGGGTGGATGATAATTATGCTTCCTCCTAAGACTCCCACCAGACACAATTTTAATAATGATGATGATACCGACTTCTCTTGTCTAGTGATCACCTTACTGCCTCATTAACTTGAGAAGTCCCTCTCCTAATCATTATCATCATTAAAAGCTGGGGAGTTAGTCATATTTTCCCACCATGAGAACATGAACCTTTGTAAAGTATTAAAGGGTAGTGACATGAATGGGAGAAGTAAAAAATGCCGTGAGAACCAAATCATTCGAAACATTATAATCTAGCAAAACCCAGCACTTTTTGGCAATTCAAATTTTGTAGGAAGTGGCTTTAAAGGAACAAAACACCCATTCAACAATGCACACAATCAAAAAATTAAATTGTTATAACTTTCTTTAGAACTGTATTGAAATGTAGTTTGTGCAGTTTTCTGTGTAGAACTGTAATAATTTTAGTTTTGTTTATGCCACCAAATGTCTGGTTTTGGCTGGATCCAGTTACATAAACCAATATACATGTATACATTGGAAACACTGTATATTCAGGCCAGAAAGATTTGTCTTGAATTTGTTTACTTCAGGAGAAACAAAAATTCATTTACCATTATCAAATTAATCTCCAGCCCTGATAGAAATTAATTCCACAGAAAGCTACACAATAAATTCATCTGTAATAGCAGTTTCTCATAATAATTTTACAACAAAGAGGAAATGTATAGCTATGAAATTTTCACAGCAAAAACTTTAAGAGGTATTCTTGATTCTGGGAGCATTGTTTTGTAAAATGAAGACTACTTCAAATCTTGCCATTTCCCTATAGATTATGTCATCTGTATACAGTTATTTTTTAAGATTTCTCGTGAAATTGCTTCTGCCATTTTTCAAGACATCTTCATCTTCTCCCCCTCTTTCAGCTGTTCCCACAAATTATGGGATGCCCTAAGATTTTTTAAGACATCCCATCACTTTCAGTTATTCCAAGGAGTCAAACATCGTCTAGACACATCACATTAACTCCTTCAATGCACACCATCAGAACCTCATTCATATTTAAGTATTGATAGTACTCGTATATAATTCATATAAAATTATTTTTAAATGATTTGTTTTCAAATGGGTCTTCCATTTCATTTCTGAAGGTGTCATCATGACCTAGTGTTATATCTCATGGAGTCAGACAAGTTTAGCTGTGTTGGGTTAAATTTATCCCGGTAATATGGCAGATGAGATAATTGCTAAGAGATGTAATCATGTTTGAAGTATGCACCCCCCCCCCCCCCCCAATCATAGCAATATGATTATATGAAAACAACATTTAACAAACATCAAAATTAAACACAATCACACTCAATATTCAAAATTATACATCGAAATTATATGCAAATAAATATACTGTATGGGAATACAGAACCAGCAAAGAAGGACACAGATGTCATATTGGGTACTGATTCCTGTGATACAAGATAAATGCAGTAATATTTACGTAATAGATATGACAAGCTTGTTAAAAACATACAATATAAATTGCATTTTTGAATCATTGTTTTTGGTTCCTTTTATATGTGTTTAAATTTTGACTCATTTTAATTTGAGAAGGCTAGGCATTCCACACCAAAGGTCCTTTGAAATAGAAAGAAATATTCTTAGGCATGGTTATTTGTATCAATAGTATAAATGTGAAGATTGTCTGGTATCATAAACATGTATTTCACCATTCAGATAAAACTTATTTGAAAGACTTGGAGAATTTAACCTTTATGGCATAAAAACATATCTGATCAGGGTTTTAGTTTTTCCCCCTACTTCCCTCAAATAAGGTGTATAGTCTTAAGTCTCTGGAGTACTTGATTATGGGACTTTCTGTCGTCATGGCGTGCCTGGTAACAATAACCGTCGTTAATGAGTCCCTTCGTGATTTGAAAGTTACCAGGGCAGCCAGATATTCCTCTATTAGTAGGCGATACACAGTGGTGTGAAAAGAAATGTGTGAAAATATTGAGGTGACAGTGTTGATGATGATGCTTCATGGGTTTTAGATTTAGTTACTTGAGATGAATCAGAAAGCAGTCAAGTGAAAAAAAAAATGTGAAGTTTATATTCATGTGTACAGATTATGAAACAGAGGAGCATGACTTTATGTATGATTTTTTTTTAATCTCTTTGTAAAACTACTCAATGTGATAAATGTAAGTAGTGCAAACATGTGCTGCAATCCAGTTTTAAGTTCCCATTCTATTCACATTATATGCCAATTTGGGACAACTATACTATAAATATAGGCATTGTGTACTTCAATCAAATTTCACTTAGCTTATTGAGAGTCTGAGACTTTATTTGTTTGCTGTTTTGCAGAAATATGTGCAGTTGAAAAAAAAATAGACAACTAAACCTATTAAAACTTTGCTACATTTTCTGTAAAATTGTTATTCACCTAAAGAATAACAACAACCCATTGACTTTCAAATGTAGTAGAACAAAGTTACATTGATTCAATTTGCTATCAAGCCCATCATATAACCAAATCCAAACTAGTGAAACATTAATTTAGGAAATTCAAAGAATGTGCTTATGTTTCAAACAGTAAATGGAGTACTGCATGTATATATACATGTATGTAGTACATTGTCCTTATTTGTTTTACTGATCCTCTTGTTCCCCTTGTTGCATTTTTCCATCTGTTTTATCTCAAAATACAGGAGTTTGTTCAGGGATTATCAATATTAGCGAGAGGTTCCTTGCAGGAGAAACTCAACTGGGCGTTTAATTTGTATGATATCAACAGAGACGGATTTATAACAAGAGATGTAAGTAATAAGTCATATATTATTTCTGATTCTTTTTTTTTTTGCTTTACTTTTATCATTGTAAAAGGCATTGGCATAGCCAGGATTTTTTTCAAGGGGTTTGTTCTATGCCAAAGGCCACAGCCAAACCACAGCCAAACAACGACCTGACATACCCCCAAAAAAGTTTCTCAGGTCCATGGAAACTAGTTTCATGGCCAAACAGCAACATGACAACGGGGGTGTAAGACATCCCCCTTTTGAAATAAGGGGATTGTTTTCTGGAAAAAAGATTAGGTGTTTTGAGGGTGGTAATGCCCCTTTTGCAAGGGGGGGGTGAACAGCTCAAAACACCCTCCTTGATACACTCATGGTAAAAGGCAGTATTGGTCTGCTTTCAGTTCTGGTTCCTCTTTTCTAAAAAGTGCAGCTCAAAATGTCTGTACATCTTCACACACATAGAAGTAACTGTAGTGGACTGTGCATGTTTATGTGTGTAGCCTATAATGCACACACACTGTAAAACATGGCATAAACAGATATACTCCTACCTAATACAACTGTGGCATTATGCTCTTTTAAACATTATTGCAAGTTCATTCAATGCTTCTGAACTAGTCTGCACAGATTAGTTTATGCTGGGTTAACTTGACATATGTGGTTAGTGTTCCTACATGTGAACAATGGTGCATTCATGGGATACAGGCATGCATATACAAGAGTGGATGAACAAGAATAGAACAATTATCGCATGGATGTGTAATTCCCTTAACACTTCATGCGCAGTCCCGGCTCCTAACTTGTACAAGGAAACATTATTACAGAGAAAGTTGCAGCCACAAAACCAACTGCACAGAACATGTGGCCGGTTGTCTGGCAGAAGGGCCCTAGCATATATGTTCTTGGCAGAAGGGCCTTAACAGTAAATTTTCTCTAATTTGAGAAATACTGCCTTATTTGATATTTGCTTTTAACAGACTGACAGAAGGATATCACACTACTCTAATTTTATGTGAAAAGAGCCAATGGTTTTCAAGTTAGAGACAATTTAGTGTTAACCCATTCAATACTGAGACCACATATTTGTGGTTTGCTTTTTTATCTTGGAATGTGGCCATATTTACCCCATCTAATGAATATGCTAAAGTAGAGAAAAATATCAGCTATTCAATGAACTGGGTACTACAATGTCATAATAAATATTCATTTTTTTTATGAATTTTTAAATGAGATTTAACTAGAATATTCATAAACTTGTCAAATTGGCAATGGCTGTTGTTATGATGAGGCTTTGGGTTGTTCCACTTTGTTAGTGGGTGATGTATTGAACTAATTGAGAAACATAATTTACGGACGTGTTTTTCTTTTTTATGTCATTTAACATTTAAAATTGAAAAAGTTATTCAATCAAAATATTTTTAGTCTTAAATCTTCACGCCCGAAAAATAAGATCTTAAAAAATTTTCACGCAAATACCTAATTAATAATTAGGCGAGTATTTTGACACACGCCATTCATACGCCATTACGACCCTTTATATATAATATGACTATTCCGCAGTGTGTTGCAGATTTGATAGAAAGAAATTTTTAGTGATTATTTCACTCTTGGCCAGGCCTCTAGTTATGGTAGGGTCCTTCTGACAGACAATCGACAATGTAGACCTTACGACGGAAGGGATTTTTTTTTTTGCATCATAGCCTATTAACTGTATTGATAGTACTTACCTGTACGATTACAGAATGAAGTTTTGGAGCTCGAGAATTTTACTCGCTGGGAGGGGTGCCAAATGAACGGCGTTCTATATTTTAAGACGAATTCAATAAAATAATGCCAGCGGGAACCACCTTATTCAGGGGGGGGGGGGGGGGGGGGAGGGCGTTAATCTTACACATGCCACGGAATTACAGTTTTCTATAGAACTAGCTTATTATATGGTGGGCATATATATAGTAAGTTTGTGCATGTTAAAAGTTTAAAGTGGGCGAGGCCTGTGCTAAGGAATCATACTGGATAACTACTCTCTTGACTACAAAGTGGAGGTGGATGCTTTTTTTATTCACATAGTACATTTATTCTTTTTTTCCAACTCACAATCACTATCGAGACTGTCCACTTGAGGTATCACTCTTATTGCCCCTGCAGACTCATTGAATATGCAGACACCCTCAGGGGAAACGCGTGAATTTATGTGATGGCCTCGATAAAACTCTACATGTGGCGTGGGGTAATCACTGTGTGTGTAGTATTTTCAATATTCCGCCAGCTCTCTGATTACTTCAATATCCTGGTCTGCCAAAATATAGCTCACATTATCTCTAAGGGATACCTACAGAAATATAGCACTATCTTGGCTGAAATTGAGGCTGTGGGTAAGTTATCAATGTACATGTATATGAGAAGTCTATCCTCTACATGGCATTTTTTTTTTAACCAGATTTGCAAGTATTTAACATTAATCATCTTTCTCAGAAATATATTGTTAGCATGTAATGATCTACGATTGTACATTTCAGAGAAAGACAAGAATATAAGGACCTGAATAGCAACTTAAGACGGTTTAAGCCTCTTATATTTAAAAGCCATTGGATGACGAATGTTGATTTCAACTATAACATGCTTTTCCATAGACCCCTCCATGATGTTAACTCTAATTCATCTCCAAGCGGGGAGGGGCAAAAATAAGGACAGCATAGTGACTAGAATCAACACAAAATGTGCTTATTTTTGGAAGTTATCAGTTTATGTTTGTTTGTTGATTTTTTTTTTGTTTTTGTGAGAGCAGGGCTCGTAAGCTTTCAGAACGAATGGTGGAAACAAATTTTTTGTCTTGTAAAAAGACTCCTAATATAGTATTTATATAGATGGTCTTATGAAATAGCTAGATGATCAATACATTTAGGCAGCAAATCGGGACTATAAATGATGATAACACAAGAAGTTTATTTCCTTTTTGAGAGAAGAGATGTTTTCCTGTTTAATGGAACATCACTGTAACACAGTAAGTACTTAATACTTGTTGATGATGACATGTTTGTTTAGGTTTAAGTTGAATGAGGTGCTATTATTGATTGTTGTGGCTCCTCCACTGCTTCAGCCTACCTTGGCACTACCAAGAGTTGAAATACAGGGCAACCGGGAGCGACGGCGATTTGCGCTCTCGGTCTGCTCTGAGATCGCTCTCGTACGCCAAACTACTCAAGTACGGAGCGACTCCTAACATGAAAATGCTCCCAGTCAAAGACGCAAAATTAGCGGAAAGTCGGGGCGGCCTATATTGCCCCTATAACAGTGCGTACTGCCCAACTAATTCAGGAAAAGAATATCTTACATCAAGCTATCGAAAAGTAAAAATGAAGATTGGCCGAGCAATTCTGGCAGAACTTTACAAAATAGCAGAAGATGGCTCTCAATACACATTTCTGAAAGTAGGCAGAGAGGTAGCAGAATGCTTTTTGAAACACAGTTTTAAAGTTCTAAAAGCAGCAACAGGGGCGTAAGGCTGGTTTTGGGCCATGGGGAGGTGGCACAATCCCCTTGCGGAGGTGGAGACTAATTGGTATGGGAGGTGGCACTCTTAGGGAGGTGGGATACTAAAGTTGAGAAAATCAGGCGTTGAAAGCAGAAAGGTGGTGAAAATTTTCTTTTTGCTGCAAGGGGCGGAAATCCCTTTGGCTCTGCGGGGGGGTTAAAGAATTGCCGACTGTGCTGTCTCCTGCTTCATTGGCCTTGTCTAGCGTCTGGCTAAACTTGCCTATTTACTGAGAATATCCAATTTAATAAGTACT
>JZLH01S0604415.1:58402-68585 GCA_001188425.1 Eucidaris tribuloides | reverse complement strand
AAATAGTTTGTTTCAAGGGAACGCTGCCTTCAGAATTTCATATTTTTTCCATTCATGTGACTCAGACACGTTTGTGACCTAACCACGGCCATGGCATTCAATTCCATGTGCGTAGACAAGTTCATGAATTGATGAGGGAAAAGTTGAGGTGGGAGGGGGGGGGATGTTGTGTTTGTGTGAGTGGGGGGGGGAATCAAGAAGGTGGGGGCAGGAAATCAAGTTATGTGTCAGTCATAGGCAACATTTGACCATGGTGGTTTTCAACTTCTCAGCAGAGAATCTCTGAGACTGTACAAGGGGAAGCTGAAAGTTCATAGGCTGACTAAAAAGGAACTGCGTTACAGCGAACAAAACTAGTCATGCAAACATGCTACATTAATGAATCTTCCGAATTGTAGTTGGCACGGTAGTATCCACCACTACATATTGCCAACTTTGACTATTGTGTTGTGTGTGCTACAGCTTGGATGCTGCAAGCACATTTTTAACATGTTGGAGACTAAGTATGAGATACCTTGGGTTGGGGTGTAAGGAGAATGTGTGTTATAGGCCTGGGTCGAATATCGATTTTGATAATCGATTAGTTGACTGGAAAAGTAATCAAATTAATCGATTAGTCAGAATACAAAAAAAAATAACAAGTAACGTTAGATCTAACATACGCCAAAACAAGTAAGTTAGACTCTACATGGGACTAAGGACAAAATGACTAACAGTTGGAATCTATCTGTTAGCAGGTTAGCAGATGAAAAGTTGAGAATGAAAAACATAACAGACCCAAAACGAAGATGGTTGTCTTACCCCCGTGGCACATTAAAAATCAACATTTGTTGTTCGAATATAGAATTCTTTCATGCATCAACATCGCTACCTACCTTGCGCGAGCGCGCTGCCATTTTAGCTTAGCAAAATATCCGTTTACCAAAATATCTGCGTATCCACACTGCCACAGTGCGGGAAACGGATACATGGATATTTGGGTAAACGGATATTTTGGTTAACCAAGAATAGATGGCGACTGTGTACGATAAACTTCCAATAGCCGTAGAAGAATCAAGTTTCCGAATACATGACAGCAATTTTCGGAAAAAGTAACGTCAGCAAGAAAGAATGTGTAAAATTGACGTATTGTTGACATTTCTGTTATTCAAAACCGACATTCAACTCTTCTTTTTGCGTCGGCCAAAAAAATATTTTCCTCGGCGATGCCGCAGGGGATGGTACGGATGGCCGAATTTACGTGTCGCCATTTGGAAATCCACTGTTCTTGATCGTTATTTTCCATTTAAAAAATGATATATTTGGGTTCTGATCATGCTAAAAATGTTTTCTTTACTTTGAATATTGATATCTAAATTATTTTTTTTAATTTTGTAAACAATCAAGTTACTGCATTTGAGTTTCAGCTAAGGCATTTAGTCTTTTCGTCACCCGACGATTAATTGATTCATTTTAAAGTCGCATTCGAATACCAATCGGCAAAAAGGTAATCGATTAATTCGATTAATCGATTTTTTGTCCCAGGCCTAATCTCTACAGTCCTCAAAGTGCATTTTCTGACTTCCCTGCCCCAAGACTTTATGAGAGATCAAGATTAATATTAATCTTTCAATTATGAATGTTATATTAATCTTTAAATTACCAAATTATACAATATTTAATGATAACGTGTCTCCCTCACCCCCCGCCCCACTTGATTTTTTTAAAACTTAATATTTTTTTTTCTGTTTTGTTACCATTTTTTATAGTTTTTGTTATTTGCAAACCTATTCTAAAGAAAGATATGATTGAAATAGATTATTAAACTTAATTATTGCAGGCGGACGCAAATTTTAAAGTTGCGCTTTCCACTTTTTAACAAAAATGTGTATCCTCGGGGCATTTTTTTTACCCCACGCAAGGGTATTTCTATTTTGAGGTTTTCATCCCCCCCCCCCCAACTCGTCACATGAAATCTCCGCTCCTGACGCCATAAATTTGTACTCTGCATTTTCATAATTAACTTAATTAACAAGTGTCGTTGGAGCAAGATAGAAACCTGAATGAAATAAATTAAAATCAATCACAGGATTTACATACTGTACTGATAATAAACAAAAATACATTGTAATGCCAACAAATGATTATAATTTGTTACACTATAGGCTGATAACGACCTTAGTAATTCAGGTCCAAATGTTAAATGGGTTCTTCTAAGAGCTACCATATTTCAGAAATGCACATGGTGTACTCTCTGCAAACCTTGTTCTACTATTGTAGGTTTACTTTTTGGGGGGTTTTGTTGTTGTTGTTAATTGCAACAACATACAGGAGGTCTACTTATCTAGTTCTACATCATGGAACTATATTTGAAATATTTATGCAACTGGTTTGTTACACAGATCACTTTTGTAAGCTCAGAGTATCACTTGTCTAATTTCTGTTCCAGACAAATAACATTAAAAAGAAGTAGTAGAATGCTTTCTTATATTTTCAAGTGTTACCCGCTACTACTTGGCAGCTCAGCTAGGAATACTCCCCAGGGAGTGGAAATGGTGCACATCTTTGTGCAGGTTAGAACTGTATCCCAGTGACCAGGGTAATAATATCCAAGCGCATAGAGACCGATCTTCGATAGGTATGATGCGCTATATAAGAATGGACTATTATTATTATTATTATCAAATCTGATTACGCTGTGCCAATACGAGTGGCGTCGTTGACAGGCCTTCTGTCGAAAAGCTTGTTGAGATAACAGTATTTTGACTGAAAGACGATATGTCGACAGAGATTTTATCTTACCGACGACAACATACAGGGTGTCAAAGTAATAAATCAGGACCTAACAATGTCATCTCCGCAGGCAGTCACTTCTCATAGCAAGCATTTTTTTTTCTTTCTCACACTTGCAGAAGGTTATAGAAACTGAGAACCATTGTTCTGAGTGTAATCTACACCATAAGAATCTTGGTTCCCCGGAAATTGATGATGTGGTCAAGCACTGGCATGCTTTGAGCCAGGCAATTGAAAGTCCAAAGTTCAACATTCCACATGCTGCTTTCAATAGTGATGTCAGTCATCATTGGGGGCCCCCTGGCAGGCTAATTATCCCCTTTAGTATGTAGCCACAATACAGGTGTATTTAAACATGTATAGGTACGGTGGTGTAAGACTGTCTTATGAATTCAATGCCCGAATTAATCAGACCATTGTTGTGTCGACAGCTGTGTCTGTCGGCTTAATATTTGAGGTGACATGTCGAAAGAGAAATTTCTATTTGACGACGGCAATAGCCAATACCTCTCTTTGTCATTTCTTTTTAGATCGTCTTCTTACAGTGTGAAATTTCTATTTGACGACGGCACTAGCCGATACCTCTCTTTGTCATTTCTTTGTAGATCGTCTTCTTACAGTGTGAAATTTCTATTTGACGACGGCACTAGCCAATACCTCTCTTTGTCATTTCTTTGTAGATCGTCTTCTTACAGTGTGAAATTTCTATTTGACGACGGCACTAGCCAATACCTCTCTTTGTCATTTCTTTGTAGATCGTCTTCTTACAGTGTGACCGTTATGTAGAATTCCACGCCAAATATGGCAGATATCACAGGATGAGGATTCCCAAATTTGGGCGTGACATGACGTACCACCAGCCCTCGTGTGATTTGTACCTGGTTGGCAACAGGTAATGTTATCACCATTGTCATCATCATCATTTTCAATGATAATCATTATCACCATCATCATTATCATCATAATTATAAATGATTATCATCACCACCGTGATTATCAGTGATTATCATCATCATCATTAATCATGTAGACCTATCAATGATTATCAACATCATTATCACCACCACCATCAACATCATTATCACCACCACCATCATCATCATCATCTTCTTCTCCATCATTATCATCATCGTCGTTATTATCATTATTGCCATCATCATCATTGCCATTCTTTTTTTCAAGGTGTGAAAAAGAACTATTTAATATCATGGAGCTTCAGTTTTCACAAAAATTGTCAAACTGTCATATCTGAGTTGCATCATGCTTGAACAGGCAAATAAATGTCTTAGAATACAAACTTTGTTAAGTTATGCTGCTACTAGCATGGCATATGTGAATAAACATCACATCTGATTTGTGTATGTGGTGTACTGTAAAACACCATATTTTCGCGACATGAAACTTGCGCGAATAGGAGCCAACGGCCATTTCGCGTGCACGAAACTTTCGCGAATCACCGACCTTGAAAAAAATAAAATAAAGTGAAAGTGCTGGGAAGAAGCATTTGGGTGTTTTATTTAATAAATTACCGCAACAATTTACAGAAAATATTTGTTTTTATGCCTCTGAAACACCGTTTCCTCAAATGTAGCATTACGACTGTCGTAAGTGACAGTGCACTAATACTTGTTGTGTATCTTGCTTGAGTGATGTGACTTGTCCAGTACATGGTCTTGCACTGGCTTTCAAAAAAGTTGTGTATGCAGAAACTTTTGCTTGCATTTTACTTTCGCGAATTTAGACTCCTCGCAAAATTCGCGTAAGTTAAATGCTCATGAAAATTTCTGGTTTTACAGTACTCTTAATTGTAACACGGTGTTGTAGTCTCATGAGAGAAAAAGGACACGGAAAATCTGGGCACCCATATACTTTCATTATTTTAACCCATTAGTCAGTGAAACACCCGAAACCGCCCGCCTTATTACTCCCTAAACCGCCTTAAACCGCCCGTCCGTAAAATGCGCTGTAGTATCCATTTATGCCCGTCTCCTGTGCACCGTTGAGGGCAATATTGCAGTACTTTCCAGGGAACCATGCATGTAGGTCATTATTTACAGAATCTTCAGTGGCTAAAGGGTTAAAGCACTTAATGCTTGTTTTGAAGTTCAGTTTTCTAAGAGGTTCAGTTTTGGACCTTATCAGAGACATTTACAGTATAATATGGAGGATTATGTAGTTTGGATTTTTGTGATCATTGTCAATGGGCTATTTTCTCTCTTTCTTACATGTAATACCTTGCAGCTCTGACGTTTACAGATTAAACTTGGAACAAGGGAGATTTCTGAGTCCATATGTGACAGATTCAATGTGAGTATCAAGGTCATTGGTTTATCATTCCATTGAAGATGCTTGCTGTCAAAATGAATGATGAGAAACCACTTCTACCAAGAACAACACATGTATTATTCATTTACTCTCTATGCAGTGAAATCGCTCTCTTATTTCACTTTTAACCTTCAACGAGTTGACGTTGCAAATATGCACCGCACAATACAAGCAAATCCCACAGAGCTGTAATTTTTGTGGCACATTAAGAGTTATATCCAGTTTTTCGTTGATACAGTAGCATACTCTGCATGTACATTCATGCAGATTCTTACTAGAGGGCATCAGGAGACTGGAATAGGAACTTGATTTTGTCATCAATGAACTCAAACATCACACTTATACTTTTCAAGTTACAGTGCATATGTGATTGCCTTGAAGAGTTCAGTTACTATCATAGTTTTATAAGCAGATACTGTTGGTGAAGGTGATGGGACAAACTGTCCCTCCAAGAGTGTATTTGATCTTCAATAACAAGGAAATTGGCTAGTTTAGCAAACATAGGATTAGCATGTAATCAATACAATTTAATTTGAAAGTGAGATGAATCATAGGCTGCTAGGAAAACGATGAGGGTGTTCATACATTCATATTGCCGAGGAAGCAATAGTACGTCTTGTCACCTGAGACCTATTTATTTGCTTTATATTCCGTATCTAGAGAAAAAAAAGAAATCACATAAGAAGTTAGATGTATATATAGATGTATATGCAATGCTTAAGATAGTACACAAGACAATGCACTTTCATCCATAATAGTGCAAAGTGCATCAAACTTTTCTGCTCGGGTGATTGATGGGCAAAACTATGTTTTATCATCAACAAACTTTCTAAAAATAGAATTGGTCCTTGAAATTGTACATGTTGAATCTATTCTGATTCATACATGCATGGACAATGGTAGAGAACCATTCCACTAAAAAAAAGGAGACAAAATGAAAAACAAAGAAATAAATGAATAAGTAAGAAATTGTCATGGTTCCATCTGAGTGAATGATAGATAAATAGATAAATGAAATGAATGAATAAATGAATAAATATAATAAATAAATGAGTAAATGAATGAATAATTAGATAAATAAATGAATAAATAAATAAATTTATTGATTAATAAATAAGTAAGTCAGCAAATAAATGTTTGTTTTGTCTCTGTACCACCAGAGCACTGAATGCATGCACCGTCAACCCTCACCACCATCTCCTGGCCGTGGGTACCATCGAGGGACACGTGGAATGCTGGGATCCGAGGACCAGGAGGAAAGCTGGAGTCTTGGACTGTGCCTTGAGCAGCATCACACCTCACACACAGTGAGTAAAATCCTGGATCATGTCATTGGCAGAAGGGTCCTAGCATATGTTTCTGGAAAAAAGGCCTTAATAGTAACTTTTCTATAATTTGAGAAATATTGTCGCCTTATCCCCTCACCCGACAAAACCGGAAAGGGATATGATAATGCCGCTGTCCATCTGTCCGTCCCTAACACTGGTTTCCGTTTAATAATTTAAGTAATATAAGACTTAAATGTTTGCATGGCGAAATTCACAATTCGATGAGAGGTTTTCGGTACAACCATGTACGTTGGAAAACTCCACGTTCCGGTCAGAATGCTCTGGCCGTCGTCAGGAGAATGAGGGAAGAGCGAGAAAACCCTGGTATATATACCAGCAACAAGAAACAATACGATGTCAATCAAACAACAAAGGACGAAACAACAAGTGTCAATCAAACACAACTGGGTCAGAAACCCAAAAAACATCAAAGAAGCTAGCGGAATAAAGGAACCTGAAAGAGGGAACAATGAAACAAAAAACATCAAAGAAACCTGCGGATTAAAGGAACCTGGAAGGGAACAATGAAACAAAAGAACACGGACAAACAAGTAAGAAGATGCTGCAAGATCAAAGAACATCAAGGAGGCATGCCTGTGAAATGAAAACAAGAAGTGTGCTGTAGGCAAGAAACAAATTAAATAATAGAGAAGGGGGAACTAAGTGAGACACAACATAAAGCAAGTAATGATAGACAGGTGAACAACGGGAACTGAAAACCCCAAACTAGCTGTGGAAAGAAAACTGAGGGAACAGAAATGTGAAAGATTAACCAGGGAAAAAAAACGTACACAAACCTGTGAAAGAAAAAATAATAATAATTAGCTGTGGAAAGAAAACTGAGGGAACAGTTTCTGTTCAGTTTCTGTTCCCTCAGTTTTCTGTTCAGTTTCTGTTCCCTCAGTTTTCTTTCCACAGCTAATTATTATTATTTTTTCTTTCACAGGTTTGTGTACGGTTTTTTCCCTGGTTAATCTTTCACATTTCTGTTCCCTCAGTTTTCTTTCCACAGCTAGTTTTGGGTTTTCAGTTCCCGTTGTTCACCTGTCTATCATTACTTGCTTTATGTTGTGTCTCACTTAGTTCCCCCTTCTCTATTATTTAATTTGTTTCTTGCCTACAGCACACTTCTTGTTTTCTTTTCACAGGCATGCCTCCTTGATGTTCTTTGATCTTGCAGCATCTTCTTACTTGTTTGTCCGTGTTCTTTTGTTTCATTGTTCCCTTTCAGGTTCCTTTAATCCGCAGGTTTCTTTGATGTTTTTTGTTTCATTGTTCCCTCTTTCAGGTTCCTTTATTCCGTAGCTTCTTTGACGTTTTTTGGGTTTCTGAGCCAGTTGTGTTTGATTGACACTTGTTGTTTCGTCCTTTGTTTGTTTGATTGACATCGTATTGTTTCTTGTTGCTGGTATACTGTATACGCTGAATATTTCGCGGTGGTTTTATTTTCGCGAATTTCGCGACTTACTGAACTCGAAAATTTTCACTTCCTGATATTTCTGTACAAAGTAAATGTAAATACAATAAAATCACGAAAATATACACTCGCGAATTCCCCGTCTTGAAGCAAAATCGCGAAAATATATGGACGCGAAATATATGGCGTATACATTATATACCAGGGTTTTCTCGCTCTTCCCTCATTCTCCTGACGACGGCCAGAGCATTCTGACCGGAACGTGGAGTTTTCCAACGTACATGGTTGTACCGAAAACCTCTCATCGAATTTAAGTAATGTTTAACAGATTCCCATGAGATACATGTATGGTATGTAGATACATGATATCAAAATACAGACCAAGATCGATTTTGGGGGATGTAGCGCAAAGGTCAAAGGTCATAGCTTATTAAATGTGAAAATAGTTGTATAACTTGATTCTGTTCAATAACTTTAGTAGTGTTAGACGGATTTTCATGAGATATGGTATGTAGGTACATGATATCAAAATTACAGCTCAAGTTTGATTTTGGGGGGTGTACATGTAGTTCAAAGGTCATAGCTTATTAAATGTGAAAATAGTTGTATAACTGGTTTCCGTTCAATAACGTACCGGTAAGTCATGTTTGAAGGACTTTGATAATATTTGATATGGCATGATTTGCATCAAAATACAGCCGAAATTTGATTTTGGTGTATATGTGTGGGATAATGTTAAGCAGATTTTAATGAAATTTGTTATGAAGCCAAAGTATAATTTTGAATTATCAAGATGCAAAGTTTACAGTTCGTTTAATATGCGTACATAGGCTGTTTGAACCCTGTGAGGGGATGCTATGCTTTGCAGTGAACTACGAAAGGATTCTGCTGTGAAAATATTTATATAATATTGGATGGCTTTGAGGTGGACACAAGAAAATATTGTATGACTTGTGACAAATATCGGACGAGTCGCAGACGAGTCTGATATTTTCATAAGGAGTACAATATTTTCTGTGTCCACCGAAAATAAGCCATCCAATATTATCATTATTATCTAAATCCACAAGAGAATTTTTATGAATTGAAATTTAACAGAATCTTCTAAGTCTTTTACCGGGAACAACCGTTCTCTGTGAGTTTACATGTTATTCTAACTGTACAACTGAAATCACATATTCCTCTTAATTAGTCAATTTTGCAAAGCAAGCCCATTATATGCAAAAAATAATGATTTAGTGTGATTCTTGTTCAAAATGCTTTATACTATTATTTTATTATACATTGTATGTAAAAAATTGGATCAATTCGTAAAGGTAAACAAGAAATTACCCGGATGTATCCAATATTTTTCCTCACTGTACAATATTTTCCGATACACCCTCTCTTCTAGCCATAGCGCGTATACGCGCATTCCTTTGCACGTGGGATACGCGATAATATCGGCGTGCTTGAAACCCCTCATTTAGATAATAATGTCAAATATTGACTCATTCTTGGAGAACTAATGTCCTATCCCTTGTTGCAGGCAAACCTATTGTGTAGGATTTATTTCTATCAGGGCTTGAGAAAATAAAATCCTGTTATGTTCATGCTTTATTCTCGTGAAGTAGACAAATTAGAGTCAAATCCTTCCAGCTGGGAGATCCACTACAACCCGTGTGGAGTTGGTATATGTTTCAACCCATTTGATTCTTGCAGCACTTTTAAGTGTTCCCAATCATGTCATTAACCTATAACAGACTGACAGAAGGATCTATAAATATCTCACTACTTTGATTTCATGTGAAAGACCAATGGTTTTCAAGTTAAAGACAATTTAGTGTTAACTGCCAGGAACACATGCTTGGACCCTTCTGCTGGACAACAAACAATTTAAAGCCCAAGTTTAGTTTTGGGGATTTTTTGTTATTTGAAAGCTTTATGCCCCAAAGTCATAACCCTGCAATAATAGATTCTGAATGTCTTTAGTTTTTTTTAATTAATTAATGAAAAATCTCGGGGGTACTCCCCCAAAATTTTACATTATAGCATCTAAAGGGTTAAAAAGGCTTTAAGGTTACATGTGTTATGCCTCATCTGAAAGAGCAGACTCAGCTCTTTCAGATGAGGTATAACTCATATAACCTTTTTTTGTCTTTGATTTTTTTTTAAATTAATTCATGAAAAATGTCGGGGGGGGGGGACCCCGACATTTTTGACTATATTTTACATTATAGCAGGGCTCCACACTAATTTTTTTTTACTTGCCCTTCGGGCAAGTAAATTATCACATTTTACAATTTTACTTGCCCGAAAGACAAATTTAATTGACCTGAAAAAACAACAATAAAAATCATTA
>JZLH01S0604415.1:0-11565 GCA_001188425.1 Eucidaris tribuloides | reverse complement strand
CGGCCGTTTCATGACTTTATTCTCTCGAATGTCGCGCCATCTTTGAGAACCAAATTGCGACGTCCGGTGTACGCGGGTTCCAAGTTACGTAACATCTTGCTACTTGCATGTCACCCCAAAAATCTGCCCTCAAAAACCGTGATTATTGTGTAATTCAAACAATTGTGTTCAGCCAAAATCATAATTATATCATTTTTACTTTTATTGGTTGAATTAATTATTTTGTGCTGTTTAATGGACCGCAAAAGTGTCCCGACAAATTATAATCAAAAACAATAAGAAAACAAAAGCGTTGAAAAACAAAGAAATACATAAGAAAATTGAAAAAAAAACAAATAGAATACATAGGAAATCATTTTGATTCCGGATTTTTTTTTTTCCAAAGTAAACTTGTTAAGAATGCTAAAAAGAGTGTCCAGACACAAAAATCAGCAGTGTTGGAGCTTATTTAGTGATTTACAGCTTGATAATTATGATTATTATGCATAAATTAGATAATTAATTGTTACTGAAATTAATACCTGGTAATTAATATTACAGATCTTGTAGATTACGTGATGGGGTAACGTGCGTTGCGCGATTTTGGGCGCGATTCGCGCGATCGACGGCCGAGATCTCAAGCGGGGGGCGCAATCCGCCCCCCCCAGATATAGCATAGGCTTAGACGCCCAGCCTGATAGGGTTAAGCTGGCCTAATTTCAGACCAGCGTTTTACTGGGGGGGGGGGGGGGGGGCGTCAATTTGACCCCCCCCCTTTTCAGATCTCGGCCGCGAACTCGCCGATCGCGCGAAAAATTTGCACCGCACAGAGCCGGAGTAAACTACACAAAAGACTGTATAGTTAAAATTTTCAAAAAATGATTTTTTATTTTTTAGGTAATTTATCTATGCAAATTTAGTGTATGAGAAATTATGTTTTCGCCTGTAACTCACAATAGCTGCAGTAGTAGAATACTAATTTTATGCTGTGAAAATATATCTTCTACCATTTCTCACAATTATTCTGCAAAAAAATTTGCCAATGCACAATCAATTTCTTATGTATTTATTGTCTTTGTGAATTTCTTCATGTATTTTCCATTGTTTTTGACCTTTTGCTTTTCTATTGTTTTTTCGATGTGAAATTGTGGGGGACACTTTTGCAATCATAAATAGCATAAACAAGTGTGGTGTTCATTTTCAACCAAATCAGAAGCGAACAGAATAAATCAAACATTTATGGACTTTATGGCGAAAACACAATTTCCACTTGTTATTGCTACCACGAAATTCATATTTGAATGCATTTTTGGTTGACATGCATGTATAAAAGTCGCGCAGCGTCGTAACAGGTATGTCCGATTTTCGGAAAAACAGCTCAAATTATCTCTATATGACTTAAAGCTAAAAGTCGGCAAGCGACGCTTCTCTAAAAAATTTTTGCAGCAGAGGAAAAAGAGACAATATTTTTTTATGGTGCGAAATGGTCGGGGGGGGGGCGGGGGGGCCGGGGTCAAATTGAACTTCCAACCAGTTAACATAGGTTAAGAACACAGTGCACTGATAACATACTCAATGGCATCATTCCCCCCCCCCCCCCCACCCACAATCGACCCACAGGACAACAAAATCAATACACGAGTCAGTCATCAGCAATGGTCAAACTCATGACATGCACTCTCGTTATACAAGATAGCCTGGGATCCTGACATTTCTCTTCATAATTGAAATCATTATCAGGCGTAGCGAAAAAAAAAAAAAATACAAAGGAATTTCAAGCATATGCGCGACCCAGAGATTTGACTTCTTTATAATGAAATTTTGTTATATTTCAGATGTTCTTTTATGACGAGAATGCACTGTTGCTAATTCAAGCTATTGCTCCAATGTTTGGCACTACATGTGTAGTGGGTCACTAATATAACATGTAAACAATGATACTCTGTATCTTTAAATACACAAAGATTATCATACCTGGTATTTTAAATCGATGACTGTTTTAGCATGTAGCTGGTTAATCGCATTCTCTCTATTGATAGTAGATGATATAGAACATGTGGGTTGAGTGCCATAGATAAGAACAATTTTTTTATCAGATTACTATGTTCTGAATTCTTCCAGGCTTCAATGATGTCATCATACTGCCCCAGTTTACATCCCTAGACCAAAGTGCCACTCATACTTCCTTGTGAACGAGATGATGGAAATGATATTAGTTATATATCTGGAGGTCTATATGACTTGTTGACATTGAATAATCTTCAGTAACATCCACGTTCTTTTGATTCCTGTCCGTAGTCCTTGCAGGATTATGAGAAATGTTGTGAAATAACCGAATTGACAACGAAGGCCAAAACAGCCACAACATGCCACTTGATGATTTGGTTATACAGGCGACTCCTGTTATAACAAAGTGTCTCGGACTGGTAGTTCTCTTTTCGTTCTTGTATCAAATTTTTTATGTTTCCGCAACAGTTAAAACGTATATAAAGGATATAGCAGATAATAATTTGGGACATAGATTTTTACTTCGTGTGTAACAGGAACTTTTGCTAAAATATTGTTCGATTACGGGTTCATTGCCACTGTATTTCGTTAATTCTGGAATATGCTTTTGGTTCCTACTAGTTTGGTGTTGCACTGCTTTATTCCCCCCCCCCCAACCACCATCAGAAATTGTTTCAGTACTGATGAATTGCAGAAAAACAGGTTCAATTCCTACAATCTGAGGTTCCATCTCAAATAATAATTTTTTTTAAATGTTATTTTGTTTATCCTTTTTTAATTTGGTGTTCATATACCAAGTTCCTAAAATGTACCCCAAAAACCGACCTTGGGTCAGGCCCCAATTTGAAATTTTAAAGTTTGCTGTATGCATTATGTCAAAATAATTGTGGTCCGCTTGTTTTTAGGAGATATTTATACTGCTAGTACATGCATAGTTTCCTACCAAGTACCATTTTACAAAACTGTTTGTTTCATTCAATTCAATCATGGACATTTACATGGTAGCACTTGCTTCCCTCAGATAGTTTTTTTGGGTTCCGATGTTAGGTTTCTCCTCAGCGTATTACATTCAGGAGAGGTTTAACCTTTCTCAATTCCTCACAGGCGGCAAGCACTTTATTTTTTGAAAATTACAGAGGACTTTGGTTTATGCGACCGCTGAACATAATCAAATTATTGCTACAGTCAACTTCTCTAGTTTGAATTTTTTTCTTCTCTGGGACTGGCCCACGAATCGCTTCGGCTCTGACGAATTTTGAGTTAGTTTGTACAATCTTTATTAATGGCATGTTGTATTTAAGTAGGGGGGGCGGGAATGAGAAAGGACCACGAGCAGGAATGGGGAATTATGACTTCTTTTAGATCAACCCTACAAGCAGAGATCAACTCTACCTATCACCAAGAATTACAGCTGTGGCGTCAGAGTTTAGTCAGTTAGCGATGGAATGATATTAATCACGTGTTGGTGCTATTGGACTGAGAAAAAAAATTATGTTTGTGGTGTGTGGAGAGATATGGAAAACCTCAAGTTCAAAATTTGACTTTTCAAAAAAATTTTGCACCTACTGATTCCAAACACTAATCCTCCTCATCAATATAAATCAGAGATGAGCGTATTAATCGCTGCACGAGGTCGAGTTATGTCATGTCATCCGTTTCTGATATTTCTAATAGTCCATTCTTGTGTCTTTTAGATTCTTTGCTAATTTACTTTTCACGATATGTCAAACATACTAACCCAACGCAATGGGACCAAATATCGGGGTTGATAGCTGTAATCATATAGCAGTCCCAGACTTGTCAAGCGTAGCACACACCTTAATATTCTCATATGGTCTTTTGACTCTTTAATGGATAAACATTCTGGTAAACAGATTATCACAAAATATCGGCACTTCTTGGAGTCTAATAAGCACACATATATGTTATATTCACCAAACCCAATTAGTTTCATTCTCCCTAATGAAGTATTATATTTATCTTGGTAAGCAATTCTCATATTTACGCTCAAGATAAGTGTTACTGAAACATAGATAACTATATTCCTAGAGATTTCGACTTAAGTGCATTTGTGTTGCAATACTTATGGGGTCACGGATATTGTTTCGACTGGGCACAATTCTAACAGTGTATTTTAGACCACTATACCTAATTTCGCCAGATTCGTAGTTACAGCCTTCTATCGTTACCCACGTAAGAATGGAGCTAAATGCAAATATATAATATATATAATGCCTACAACGCAAAGGCTACATGGCAATCAACCCGTTAGCGTGCGCTTGCGCATCGGCCACCTCGACATGCTTGTCAATCAAGAGCGCCTGGCTATCAAAAAAATATCATAAACCCATTGCTTTTCCGCAGCTCACAGATATGACCATTAAGGTATAATATAAATAGTGGAAAACATTTATATCTAACTCTTGCAGCTTTCATGGTCTGTTGAATCTAAGGCATGCAGGCAGAGTACTCAGTGCCAAGCAACAAAATGTCCCACAATGCATGTAGCATTATGATTGTGTACTTACACTGAATGAACTTTGTACAAGGAAACCCGGCCCTGTTATCAAGACTTAGTCTACCTCATACACACCACGAACTGCTTATAAAGACTAAGGTAATATCACCGGTCTTAATTGACCTCGTCATAATAGGTATTCCTCTTTAAAATGCTGGCAGGGCAGTTCTAAAAAAAATTATAAAACAGAGGTCAGTTTAGGCCTGCATGCTATGACTGTAGGTACATTTGCGCGACAAATCCGGCGAGGCTCTATTATCTAAAATCTAATAGGCAGTACGCAAATGCAAAGCGATTTGGATGTAGTTACACCGTGTATTCAGTTAGTATAGTGAAACCTCTTCATTACCACAGCTGTAATATATCGATTACAGTGCCACTCCTGATAATATTAACTAAACACGGTTATAACAAATTCCTGTTCAATGAAGTAGGAAATTCACGTCCCAAAGAATTATCTTATGTACAGTGCACTCTCATGTTATAAATAAGTCCTTGGGGACCCGATGAAATTAATTTCTTTAATATTGAAATTTCTTATAATCAGAACGGTTGCAAAAAACAATACCAATTTTACAAAGGACCAATCTAAACTATGGACCCAGACGATCTTTACTTCAATTATATAATGAAAATTTTAATTGTATATATACAGTGTTCTTAAACGAGAGCTGCACTGTATCTTCGATATACTTTCCTGGTTTGGTTCCATAATAGAAATTTGAAACACCGAAAGAAAAACATGCTTTGGTTTTCTCCCCGAGGACTTCCTTAACGGAGTCGCCTGTATATCAAAACCCCACACTTGATTTTTGTTTTAAAGCCCAAGTTTAGTTTTTGGTGATTTTTTTTTCTATCTTTGATGTTAATTTTTTTTTAAACCGAAAGACAATTTCAGAATCTGTATTGACTTGTGATTACTGACCTTTGGGCCATAAGCTTTCAATGAAAAAAACATTAATATTATTTCCTCTATATATAAACTTGGGCTTTACAATTCACTTCAACCCTCCGACCTCACATATTTTTGTGATACTAACACAAGTCTGATTTTAACTTGTTGGTCCACTGACCTTATAATTCAAAGCTCCTACTGTATTTGCCTCAGAATGTGTTATTCCTAGGGTTGCGATGTATTAGGGTTCTTGTCTCCCTCACACCCGCAGTACGGTCCAGGAGAGGGAACCTTACTCATTCATCACAGGGGCCAAAGTTAATGTGCTTTTGTTTTGGTTAAAACATCCAGGACTTCCCACACATGTACTTCCGTATACCAGCTGAACACATTGGCACTTGTGTATCAAAGCAAAGCAACAATTTTTTTCGCAGGTATTGCTCAATCTCATAGTCTTTCAGTTCACGACTGTTCTTTTTATTTCCCCTTCCCCTAAACTGACCGAAGTTTGTTCCTTGACCAGAGTAATGGAATGTGAGTTTGCTTACATTTAGCTTAATTTCTCAGGACTCAAATCTCACATAGTTATGCTTGTAGGTACTGGTGCCTCTACAGGTAGAAAAACAAGACAGTCTACACTGTAGACTAACAATTTCAGTGGCATGCTTCCATAGCCGGTGTTAATTACGCGATTAAACATTTTGCGCGTAGCAAAATTTCTTTGGTCCTTTGACCTGGAAAATAAAGATACAATGTCTTTACAACTACACAAAAAATCGGTGTTGTACTAGGATGGACAAGCGAAGTGAAAAATGACTTGAACTCTGCGTTCGATTTGGAAAGTCACAAAATCGGGCCGGCCTGGTCCACGTGGGCGCACTGACTGGCTTGGAAAAATGACTTACACAATCATGGCTGATTTGTCATTAGGTGTCTTAGCCAATGTGAAGTTCTTTTCATAGTGGACCATTGATATTGGGTCCTTAAGCTTATTTTTAATCTCGTTAGTTCTATGACTCCACAACATTGACCTTCCAAAAAACTTCGGGTCGATCCTTTGCACAACTTTACAGTCCATTTTTGTTGCTCGTCGACCCTCCTTGCCTTGCACTGAGGCCGAAGTTGTCAAAAATTTTTTTATGAATTAATTTTTGGCACAGCTAAAATTTCATGTTGGAGCAAAGTAAAACACTAAAAATTTTACAACATATCTTTACTTGCCCAATTGAGTTTGGGCATAGATAAATAGTTTTCCATGTAAAAGCATTTGAAGCTTTCTTTAGTAAAATTCCTATACAGAACTTCAGACATTACAAGAATACTTCCTAGCTTGGTTTATCTCTGGTTACAGTGACATTCTTTATTATGAACCCAGCCTAGCATTTCAAAAACATTGCTCAAGATTTTCGCCGGCTAGAAACATTCGTCCGTTTACAAGTCCGTTTAACAAGCAACCAAAACCAACACAAAGTTAGCTCTAACGAATGTTGGTCTGTGTTCCTTCGTGGTATATCTTTCTTGCCAGTGTCATTGCATTATTGTTTTTTGTTCTGAGGCTGTTTTTTTTTCATTACAATGGTCATACCATTACAAAAGATATGGGACCAGAGATTTGACTTCTTTATAATGAAATTTTGTTATACAGTGCACTCTCGTTATAAAGAACACTGATATAACAAAATTTCATTATAAAGAAGTCAAATCTCGGGTCCCATATCTTGGATTTCCTTTGTATTTTATTGTTTTTGCAACCCTGATATAAACAAATTTCATTATAAAGAACAAATATCATGGGTCCCAAGGACTTCTTTATAACGAGAGTGCACTGTATCAGTGTTCTTTATAACGAGAGTGCACTGTACAATCGACACATTTCTAGCACATACATGTGTTGAACACAAGAATAACAACCTTCTACAAATACACAAAGATTACACTTGATTTAACTGCTGTTTGATGTTTTATTGGCCATATTATAGATGTTACATGTGGGTGGTGTTCCCATAGAAAGAACAATCAAAAATATCAGTTACTATAGTTCTGAGTGTTCCTTCCAGGCTTCACATGATGCCATCATACTGCAGTACACTGCTCCGGACTCCCGAGTGATGGAATGATTCCACAGCAGGCTCTGGATCTACTTGTTGACATTGAAGTAATCCTTCAGTACATCCACGGCTGGCGATTCCTGTCCGTAGTCCTGCAGGATTATGAGAATGTGTGAAATAACCAATGACAAAAATGGGCATAAACAGCCACAACATGCGACTTGATGATTTGGTATATTTCGGAATTCAGTAGCAGGCTTTTGGTTCCTACTAGTTTGGTGTTGCACTTGACTGTTATCTCCCCCCCCCCCAAAAAAAAAAAAATTGAATATATGCAGTGACTGATTAAATTGCAGATAAATAGTTCAATCCTATTATCCGAGTTCCACTCCTCCAAATTATTACTTTCTTAAACTTATTTTGTTATTTTATTAAGTTGGTGTTCAGAACAATTTCCTAAAAATACCTTGGGTTCAGGCCAATTGAAAATCTTAAAAGTTTGCTGTATGCAATTATGTCAACATAATTGTGGTCCTGATTGGCATTTAGGGGATATTTCCTCTGTAGTACATGTATGTCCTACCAAGTACCATTTACAAACTGCTTTGGTTTCAATTCAATTCAATCATGGAATTTACATGGTAGCACTTGCTTGCCCTCAGATAGTTTTTTGGGTTCGATGTTTTAGGGTTTTCTCCTCACCGTATTACATCAGGAGAGGGAACCTTTCTCATCCTCACAGGGCAAGCACTAATTTGAAAATACAGAGGACTTTGGGTAAGTCGACCGTGACATAAATCAAATTATTGCCTACAGTCATCTTCATCTAAGTTGAATCTCATTCTCTGGGGACCCCACAAATCGCCTCGGCTTTGACGAATTTTGAGTTAGTTTTGTACAATCTTCTGATAGAGATGAAGATCTAGGGTAATGGAGGGTAAAACGTATCATGATTGTACTTAAGTAGGAGGGGGGGGGGGAATGAGAAAGGCAGAGAAGGAATGGGGAATTTATGACATCTTTTAGATCAACCCTACAAGCAGAGATCAACAGTCAATCCATTACGATCACCAAGAATTACAGCTGTGGCCGCTCAGAGTTAGTCAGTTAGATGAATGATTTAACACTTGTTTGGTCCCATTGGGACTGTAGAAATAAAATATGTTGGAGATAGGCAAAACTCAAGTTAAAAATTTGACTTTAAAAAAAAATTTCCTACTGACCAAACACCAAGCAAATTGGTACCGTCAAACATACTTGAGAGAGGTATTAAAAATCGACTTGCACGAGGTCGAGTTATGTCATGTCATCCGTTTCTCGAGTATTTTCTACAGTCCCAATTTGCTGTGTCTTTGCTATAGAACTTTTTCTTTGCTAAATTTACTTTTCACGTACATGTATGTCAAACATACTTCAGACCTCTAACGCAATGGGACCAAATATGTTAAATAATTTACCCAACTGTAAGTGGCCACAACTGTAATTCTCAATGGTCTTTAATGGATTGACATTAAGTCTCTGCTTGTCAGCTCGATTGGATAAGATATCACAAATTTCCCCTTTTCTCTTTGCCTTTCTTATTTTCTCTCTGCAGTAGTACCATCATGATACCTTTAGACTTCAGTTCCCTACACATGTATCTTCATTTTTAACACAAAGTTTACAAAACTGTAACATGAATTTCGACTAAGTGCTTTGTCGCAATTATGGGGTCACGGTGTTTTGACTTGGGCGCAGTTAACAGTGATTTAGACCACATACCTAATTTTCAGCTGAACAGGTTACAGCAGTAACAAATGACACTTCACTTACCTTCACTACAACACAGCTACAGGCAACAACCTTACGGGCCTTGCCCTCCTTGTCGATCTTGCACAGACCCGCCCACTCACCAAGCTTCTTGTTGTCATCAACCTGTTCAGTAAGAAATGAGGAAAAAAACATTTACAATCTAAGGTCGTGATCACATTACATATATGTGGGTTTGTACCTAGGTAGTGAAGTGGTGTCGATCCACATTTTGTTCGCGTTCACATTACCGCTGCTAATCCACATCGAAAGTGGGTTATGACGCAAGTGGCACGAACCCACTTACCCGGATGTTAGAATGACCCAGAAGTGAAGCGCCGTTACCACGGAACAGAATTGAGAGTCGGCATATCCAAGATGGACGACACTGTATTTGCGCTTGTCGCATTTTGCACACTGCATTTCGTAGAAATCGCATTCGCGCGATCTCATGCAAAATTTAAATGCCGCACAAATGTATCCCATATATGATTTCTTTCATTGCCATTGCTATCAAGGCAAATGCTTCTCCGCATTGACTGTTCCGTGATTGTTACAGCCGGGCTGATTTTTCAGGCGACGATTGCCGAGCCGAGGGGAGTGAGTTGGAGCAAACGTTAAGGTCACTTCCGGTATTGTGCGTAGTCGATCAGAATCGAATTCCACATACTTGCGTTCACATTATCAAAATTTACACCTCCTAGGCGTCGAAACTTACCTCCAATGAGGCTAGTTTCGATCCACATCGTGGATGTGGAGTCGATGTAAGAGGCGAACACTGTTTGTGTTAATCAGAGAGGGAAGTGGTTCGACTAGGGTCGCACTCACGGTCCCTACATCAATGTGCCTAGTGTGATCACGACCTAACTCTTCACTTTCAGTCTGTTGAATCTAATGGGCATACAGCAAGTAACTGCAGGCACTACTATGCTGCAACAAGCAGTGCTCACAAAATGCATGTAGTATATAATTGTGAACATACACTGAATGAACTTTGTACAAGGAAACCTGGGCCCTGTAAGATCTTACTCGTAACACAGAACTACATGTACTTTAGAACGAGGTAATATCGCCGGTCTTAATGACCTCGTCATAATGGGGTTCCCTTGCATCTTGAAAATGGGGCAGGGAGTCTAAAAAAATTGTTAAAACAAGGTCAGTTTAGGCCTGCATGTATGATGTAGGTATATTTGGGGGATTCATCAGGACAGTGATGTAGGCTATGCAAAGGGAATTTGGATGTAGGTACATGATACATCATGTATTCAGTAGTACAGTGAGATCTCTTTATACACAGCTGTGATACGATACAGTGCACTCACGTTATAACAAACACCCTTATAACAAAATTCCTGTTACAAGTTACAACGAAGTAGAAATTCAGGTCCCAAAATTATCTTTATATCTCGATATACTTTCCCTGTTTGGTTATAAGGAACTTTTGATACTCCGAAAGAAAACTGCCGGTCCCCGAGGACTTTGTTATACAGTAACTGGACTCGCCAGTATAACGAAACCCACATTGAAATTTTGTTTAAATTCTCTTGTAACTCTACCGACACACAATACGCGATATTACAAGATGATTTTAATTTTGGTCCCATTGACCTTATAATTCAAAGCTCCTACTGTATTTGCCCTCAGAATGTGTTATTGGGTTCGATGTTTTAGGGTTTTCTCCTCACACCGAGTACGGTCAGGAGAGGGAACCTTTCTCATCATCACAGGGCAAAGTTAAAGGTGTTGGCTAACATTTACCACAGTTAAGAAAATCTGAGCCACATGATTCCCCATGCTACCAGTGTCTTTGATAAGGTCTAAAAACGAAGCCCTGAAAAAATTGTATTTCAAAATGATTATTTAGTGCTTTAAAAAAGTGAAAATCGGAAGTTGACCAGATTCACTTGCCCATTTCCTCTCATAGACTTACTGTGTGTACACCTAGGCTATTAAAACTCGCCCCGAGTTTTAATTGTTTATTCATGCATAACTTGCCATTGGCAGTGTAACTTTCCAAACTTTTGTATTCTGGGGTGTTTATTTGTCCATTTGAACACTACTATGTAGCTCAAATATCAAAGTTTGACAATTTTTTAAATTGAAGCTCCACAATGTTAGCCTATCACTTTAATGCGCCTTTGTTTGGCAAAACATCCAGGACACGTGTACTTCATATGACAAGGTTCAAGCTTCTACCACCATTTGACTGCCAAATACATGTACCTCAAAATATGAACTTTACGTTTTCATAATAAAAGATATGTTTTCTAGACTGAAATTTTGTGCTGAATTCATTTCTGAAGTCAGATATGTAAAATATGCCTTTGTTT
>JZLH01S0604413.1:57572-79779 GCA_001188425.1 Eucidaris tribuloides | reverse complement strand
CACTACTATATAGTTCAGATATCAAAATTTGACAATTTTTTTAAATTGAAGCTCCACAATGTTAGCCTATCACTTTAAAATAGGTACATGTACAACTCAAATTTCAGTAATGGATACATGTATGATGTACTTTGTACTGCCCTAGTGGCCCACTTTTGCGAAAGGAAGCAAGTGACGAAAGTGTCACTTCTCAAAAAGATGCAATTTGGGTCAGGCATTTATTTACATTGGCACCAATGCAATTTCATGGCAAATCTAAATATATCTTCTTTTTTTTATTATTTATGTTTTTATTGATAAATCATCAGCATGAACATACTAGTATTTTAATTTTATCGGGGCACAATAAAAATAAGACCTGTAGAGAGCCACACAGCATAACATTAGTTATTTTAGACTGAGTCAACGTTTAACTACAAGATTTTCACAGGAGAATCCTTGCATAGTTTCCTAGATTTTAGAGTAGTTTCAGCCCAAGTTGAGAACTATCTCCAATCATGTCATTTACCTTTAAAAGGATGTTTCAAAAACAACAATAACTCAAATTTGAGTGGTTTGTCACAGTAGGGCAGTACAGGAGGTACAGGTATGTTTAAATGTAAACAACTTATGTGAACCCTTGGGGTACATTCTGTGAGCTGCTAGTATCATATGCATTATACAGCGTGTCCCAGAAAAAAAACGGTCACCCTCATAGACCACAGAATAATTACCAAAATCAAGTTTTATGCTCAGTGTGTTCCAATTGTTCTTCCATGTCCAGCTTGTAAACAATTGTTCTCCTACATGTGATTTACATTCAGTTGATGCATTGATGTATCACGGCAAACTTGGGATGGGCTGAAAAGCACTGCTGTTGCATAAAAAGACTGTGTATTCAAAATCTGCAATGACGTTACACCGATGCAATTTTCAAAAAAGTTAGAAAATAAGCTGGGCTTTCTTAAAGACACTATATAACACTGTGGAAGACCCGTTTAAAAAATTGTCTAACTTTGCTATCTGACATATCTGACAGTGTTTGAATGGACAAATAAACACCCTAGAACACACAAGTTTGGACAGTTTTTGCTGTCACTAGTACAATATGTGCAGATACAAATTGGCACATTAATTCTATATCGGCCGATAGGAAATTTTGCAACACAGCAGTCTATGGAGAAAAGCTGGAATGGTCTCTCAATGATTTTCACTTTTTAAAGCACTTAATGATTGTTTTACACTGCAATATTTTCAGGGCTTCATTTTTAGACCTTGTCAAAGACACTAGTAGCGTGGGTAATCATGTAGCTCAGATTTTTTAAAACTGGAAACATTGTTATACAATGCCTTTAATCTGAACACTAGATAAAGAATGATACTTGATTTTGGAATTAATTTAGCAGTCTATAAGAGGGACATTTTTAGGGGGACACACTGTATTCATATTCATTGTGTTACCTCAACCTGTATGAATACCCAATTAATTGTAGATTACCTGTGTAGGATATGCATCTCCAATTAACGTTCAGGGTATAGGATTCTAGGGCAACTTCTCCATCGATAAGCGCCATATTTGTTACCAAGAATTTGTACTGTACCACTATCCAACATGCAAAGGGATCCAGGGGCCCATTTAAAGGCCCCTGACGGGGGTAGAGGGGCAAAGCCCCCCCCCCCCCCCTCCCGAAGCTTTTAAATGCTTTTTAAGTGGCATAGAATGGCTCTTATTAATGTAAACTATAGAAATACAAATTCAAACAAACTACACAATTTACTTTTTTCATAGCTTGTTCCATGCGCACCACTTTTGGCGTACGCCATGAATTGAGAACCCCTGATGTATACTGTACATGTGATGCACTCTTTGGTTGGAATTTTTAATTTGCTAAGACTATTCATCTCACACAATTTTGAACAATTTATTTTCTTTGATTGTGAACTGTTCTGCAAAACAGTGAATGAAATCATTGTTATTCCTAAATATACCATGGATATGGTCAATTATAATCAGCAGTAGATGTTAACATCCTGTTATAAGTCAAAAGTCAATCATAATTATGGCTCTGAAATAGAAGTCCATGCAGTGTAATTGTCAAAAGTGAAAGCCCAAGTTTAGTTTTGGGGATTTTTTGGTTATTTGAAAGCTATATACCCAAAGGTCATATCACACCAATAACAGATTCTGAATGTCTTTCATGTTTTTTTTAAAATTAATTAATAAAAAGTCTCGGGGGAACCCCCGAGATATTTCGGTACCCTCAAAATTTTCAACTATATTTTGACATTATAGCATCCAAAGGGTTAATGAGGTGTTAAGGTCATATGAGTTATACCTCATCTAAAAGAGCAGAGTCCGCTCTTTCTGATGAGGTATAACACGGATAACCGTAACACCTTATTAACCCTTTGGATGCTATAATGTAAAATAAAGTTGCAAATTTTGGGGGTACCGAAAAATCTCGGACGTCCCCCTGAGATTTTTCATTAATTAATTTTTTAACAAAATGAAAGACATTCAGAATCTGTTATTGGTGTGCTATGACCTTTGGGCATAAAGCTTTCAAATAACAAAAAAATCCCCAAAACTAACTTTGGGCTTAAATTCTTCAAGACTACAAGCTGAATTAAGAATACATGGTACATATATTAAGGGTTGCCAGCCCATCAGGGAAAATTATATTACTTTTTTCCAGTCAGGGAAAAGTCAGGGAATTTGATAAAAATGGCTCAAATCAAATCAGGGAAAAGTCAGGGAATTTTAATTGGCCCAAAAATCAAAAGTAGTTAGTCAGACTCTGTTACATTTTGTTGCATATCAAAACGACATTCGTTGGATGACTGACAACATAGAAAACATGTGAAACTGGAAATGAGTTGAAATAATTATCATAGAATTTTGAGACTTTATCAGGGAAAAATCATTAGGATTTGATTATTCTCCTTTCAAGCCTCTGCACTAGAGGTAGCGGGAGGCATCATATGTTCGGGCTGTCTGTCTGGATGTTTGTTGGTCCGTTACCAAATTTTGTTACCACAATAATATAAGAACTATCATTTGATTTTTAGCTCATCCGGCCCGAAGGGCCTGATGAGCTTATGCCATGGTGTGGCGTCCGTCCGTCCTTCCATCCGTCCGTCCGTCCGTCCTTCCGTGCGTCCACAGTTTTGAAAATGTTTCTTCTTCGTCATTTCTCAACCGATTTTGATTCTGATTGTTTCATATGATAGGGCTAGGTGGGGGATTTACAACTTCTACACAGAATCGTGAAATTCATTATATATGTTAATTTATGCAAATTTATTCGAAATCAATCACAAAAAATGCTTCTTCTCCTTCATTTCTTAACCGATTTTGAATGTGATTGTTTTATTAGGTATGGCTGAGTTATGCACATTAAACTTCTACACAGAATTTTGAAATTATACTCCATTAATTAAATAACAAAAATTTCTTCTTCTCCCACATTTCTTGACCGATTTTCATTCTGTTTGTTTGATGTGATAGGGCTAGGTGGGGGCTTCAAGACTTCTACACAAAATTTTGAAATTAATCAGTTATGCAAATTTATGCAAATTTATTCAAAATCACAAATAAAATCACAAAAAATGCTTCTTCTCATTCATTTCTCAACCAATTTTGATTTAGTTTGCTTTATCTGGTAGAGCTAAGCTTGGTAAATTGTACCACATGAAATTTCGGATATATGATGTTGCGAGATGCCGGATGAGCGCTACGTCATTGACGTTTTCTAGTTATGAAATTGGGGTCAAGTTTGTACTATGATGTAATGATGAAGTGATTAGATTTTATTTTTTCAAAGGTCAAAGGTCACGGGTTCTTTTATATCTCTGATTTGGCTTGTTACCATGATAACTTAAGAATGGCCGCTTATGGGATCTTAATGAAAGTTGGACTAAGAATGCAATGTACATGTAAGGCAACAAGGAAAGATAGGGTTTTGGAGTCGGAAGCTTACAGGTCAAAGGTCATGGGTCACAGGGCCTTTTATTTGTTTGATTTTGGCTCATTACTGCGATAACTAAAGAACGGCAAATCAGATTTTTATGAAGCTTGGGTCAAGTGCAAGGTTGGCTGGTAAATACCGGGCGGTAAATACTGGGTGGTAAATACCGGTATTTACCGGTAAATACCGCCTTGCTATTTTTGACAAAAACAGGAAATACTGGGAAATAATATTTAAAAAAAGTTATTTCTTGAAGGATAATAATTCAAAAGTGTAGAGATTATTGTTCAGTAAGTGTGATTCAACACAAAATACAACAAAAAACTAACTTAACTGATGGTGGGGAACTAGGAACTCATTCTGATTGGTTGAACAAATTTTCTACACAACCAAATCAGTACTAAAAAGTAGGAAAATTGTTTTCAGTCATTTCAGTTTGCAAATATCTGAATTATTCCATAAGTTCAGAACACTTAAAACAGCATACCACATAGACAGATATTGATTTTGTCACTGTATATTCAGCAAGATGAGGGCCGCACCCCACAAAAAAGCTACATGTAGCACCTGAATAATGTACAGTGTAGTTCCGTACAGTATGTGAAATAACACTGAATTAAATAATAAAAATTGAAAGGAGGTTTTTAACAGTCTCTTCATTTGAAATTTATCAGTTCATGGTGGATTTGTGTAAGAAGGGTCCATATGAAGGGCATTAATAGCCTTTTTAGTTGACCTTGTACAACTTCAAAAGTACACTGCTAGGTATTGCCCACATATTTCCCAGTATTTCCCAGGTATTTCCCGATATTTCCCCGTATTTCCCAGTGTTTCCCGCCTGGGTGGGAAAAACAGGTATTTCCCGGGAAATTGCCAACCCTGGTCAAGACAGTGTATACATGTATTATCCAGTTTTCTTTTTTTTTGGGGGGGGGGTTCTTATTTTTTTCTTGTGTCCATATCATGATTAAGTAATAAGCACAATATTCCTTTTACATAAGTTAATATTTTGCACGATGTAATGGTAGATTATAAAGGCTAATTTATTTTTTTTTCATCTGTCCTTAAGATTTGTTATTATAATAAGCCCAAATTCAGAAGAAATTACTAACAAATGACCCATTTTCTATGGCATCCTGAAATCGTGTCCACTTGCATGGACATGACGTCAGTTTGCCCCTGATAAACAGGATGTTGAGGTCTTATTATCATGAAAGTGTTTTTTTTTTTTTCATCTTTAATGGCTTCAAGGCCCATCACATGTATTGTGGGCAATTCCATAAAATATGTACGTCTGACCCCCTATATGTGGGACCTTCCGGAAATGATTTCTTCAATTTCTTGTTCTTAAAGTGATAGGCTAACATTGTGGAGCTTCAATTTAAAAAATTGTCAAAGTGTGATATCTGAGCTACATAGTAGTGTTCAAATGGATGAATAAACACCCTAGAATACAAAAGTTTGGAAAGTTATACTGCCAATGGCAAGTTATGCATGAATAAACAAAACTCGGGGCGAGTTTAAATAGCCTAGGTGTACACACAGTAAGTCTATGGGAGGAAATGGGCAGGTGAATCTGGTCAACTTACGATTTTCACTTTTTTAAAGCACTAAATAATCATTTTGAAATACAATTTTTTTCAGGGCTTCATTTTTAGACCTTATCAAGGACAATGGTAGCATGGGGAATCATGTAGCTTAGATTTTTTTAACTGTGGTAAATGTTAGCCAATCCCCTTAATGTGGGGGTGGGGTGGGGGAAGGGGGCATTCAAAAGTGATTATGAAAGCCAAGTAAAATCCATGGTTGTTTTTTTGCCCTTGAGGGTGCTATAATTTCAAAGTTTAAACTCAGAACTTGAAAGAAGTACAGTTAAACCTGTCTTAGCGACCACCTCTCTATAGCAGCCAACCTGCGTACAGTGGCCACTTAAGTGATTTCACTGAAGGTAAATTATGTATCTTAACACCCGACTATAGCAGCTACCCATTAATAAAGACCACATTTTTTGTTTCCCATGAGTGGCCACTATAGACAGGTTTCAGGGCTGCCAACTCTCATGTAATGAGTGATTTCAAGTTTTGGATTAGAGTTCGTGTTAGTGTTATCTTAACAATAACACAAGCGTTAATCCGAAACTTGAAATCGATCCGTGTTAGCGAGTTGACCCCGAAATAATGACGCACTTCCGGAAGTTGGTGTTGTAGATAGTGTTAAAAATCGTCTGCTGAACCGAGCTGAGTTGCTCGTGTTAATAATTTACATGCGTTTGTCCCATTCACTAACACTAGACCCTACGGATTAAGAAAATCACCATTTCAAGTTCGTTGTTAGTGTTAGTGTTATTTCTGTCTCGGCTTAGCTCGCTTGGTCGCGCAGTTGTACGTGTAATGTGTATGGCAGCGCGATGCCGCGCGGTAAGCGGCAAGAAAAAATTACAATATTTTAGATTGTGAAAGAACTACAGTAAGTCAAATACTTGGAATTAAGAGGAAAGTGCATGCCTATCCGACTGTGTTACATTTGTAGTACGATTGTTTAAATTTCATAAAGAAATTACAACATTTCTTCAGGTTTTCCGCGGTTTTCATGTTCGCCGAACTAGGGATGTGACGTCACGCTCGAGTTAACACTAGCACTCGTGTCATGCCTTAATCGATTACAGAATCGATAGTGGCCGTTAATCCGAGTCGCAGTGTTGGATCGGTTTAACGGCTCTTGACGTCTACTAACACTAACAATAACACTAACCCAAAACTTGAAATCACCCAAATGAGCGTGAGACTCCCACATTTTGGCCCTTTCTTACGCCAAAATTTTGTTTGATTTTCCATACATTTCTATTGATCTCATGCATTTGGACCTCTCACTTAATATATCATTGGCCTATGCCAGTCTCACACCAATGGATTCACTGACATTGGCCACTCTTGAGGTTTGACTGCTGTTACCTTAGTTTTGCTTTAACTCTTAACATGCCAGAGGATTTCAACCTCTATGGACTTCATGTGCATTACTTGGTGCAGATCTGCGACTTCGGCATGTTAAGAGTTGATTTTTATAGCAGCATGACATGAACTAGTGTTGTGAACACCAAAATAAATAAAACTAAAGCAAACTAGAAGAAAGATATACTGTATACGCTGAATATTTCGCGGTGGTTTTATTTTCGCGAATTTCGCGAGTTACTGAACGCGAACATTTTCACTTCTTGATATTCCTGTACAAAGTGAATGCAAATGCAATAAAATCGTGAAAATATACCCTCGCAAATTTCTTGTCTTGAAGCAAGATCGCGAAAAAATATTTAAGTGAAATATGTGGCGTATACAGTTGATGACTAATTGAACAGATAGATAAATGAATAATTTCCTCTTGACTGTAAAGTGTGCATAAATATTTTCATGTTGTTTGTGGTTTCAATGATAAAATGTGGTTATGAAATCTTAACTTTATATAACACCAATATACTGTAACTGATTATTTGACCTTAAAGGTATTGCTAACATTTACCACAGTTAAAAAATCTGAGCCGCATGATTCCCCATGCTACCAGTGTCTTTGATGAGGTCTAAAAATGAAGCCCTGCAAAAATTGTATTTCAAAATGATTATTTAGTGCTTTAAAAAAGTGAAAATCGTAAGTTGACCAGATTCACTAGCCCATTTCCTCCCATAGACTTACTGTGTGTACACCTAGGTTAATAAAACTCGCCCCGAGTTTTATTGTTTATTGATGTATAACTTGCCATTGGCAGTGTAACATTCCATACTTTTGTATTCTAGGGTGTTTATTTGTCCATTTGAACACTACTATGTAGCTCAGATATCAAAGTTTGACAATTTTTTAAATTGAAGCTCCACAATGTTAGCCTATCACTTTAAATGAATTATAAAATATTGCCCCTCATTTACTGGAATGGCTTCAGTACCTGGCCTGTATTAATTATTGTCCTTTAATGGCAGGGCTGCCAACTCTCACGCGTCAGGGAATTTTAGTTCTGTGAAATTCTGGGAACCCTGTGTATCATATTGAATAATTTCATTGATGAGATATCCCCGTCTCTCTCCTTTCATTTGATGCACAACTTTTTACTCATTGTTCATGCATGATTGAATTAAAACAATGGTAAGAGGTGCTACCAACATTTTATTTGCACACAAGTTCCAACTTTGAGTTTTTAGAGTAGCAAATAAAATATTATAGAAGGAAAAAAAATCCTCATAAAAATTCCTCAGTTTTTCTTTTATCTGACTCCTCATGAATGATATATGCCTGCATGATTTTAAAAATGAATGCATTTGCAGTAACTGCAAGCAAACTGAACAAAAGGTTCACACAGACAACTTCACACAATACTTGGAGCACAACAATAGGCTCGTATCCTGCTGGCAAGGTAATTTCTTGGTTGCTGGCTGCCTGTTGCAGACTGCAGGTTTAATGAATGCAATTTGGAAAACCATCGATCACGTGTAAGACCATTTTTATAAGAAAGAAGATTTATGAAAGGGATTTTGATTGTGTGCTTTAAAGGGAGAAGGCGCCAGCAACTAACAGGCATAAGTTAAGAAAATAAATGACATTGTGATTATTGTGAGAATTATGGTACATGGTGACATAAACAGCCTAAATAAGGGGTACTGTGTGATACTCACCCTCATCAAGGCCCTATAAATTAGTTACTTTGTGTTTATTTTACGTCTTTGTAAGTTTTACCCTAAGTCAAAACTTGCAGAAACATCTATAGGGAGAGGAGCTTATCAATTCAAACAGTGCATACATTACCACGGTGTGGCTAACACACGTCGCGTGGCATGCATTAGTCACGCATGGTCAGCTCCCTGCAGTGCACGTGCAATCTGATTGGTTGGCAAGAACTCAAATATTTTCTTAACTTATGCCTGTTAGTTGCTGGCGCCTTCTCCCTTTAATATCAAGGATATCCTGAATACATTGGCGGCGATCCGGACCATGCAGAGATTTTTACTTCTTTAAATAAAGAAATTTTGTTATATCAGTGTTCTTTGTAATGAGAGTGCACTGTATTTCAATGCAGGAATATCTCCATCATTCTGATTTTCATTTTTTTGAGATACACACTGTAAATTTGAAACCTGAAAAAAGTAGGGATTTGTTATAGGCCACATATATATATATTTTTTTTTTTGGGGGGGGGACCTTTTTCAAACTGTGTTGACTTTGCTAAATAGGGGCCATGGTTTTTACTATCCCTGAGGGAGCTGGAACTAAGACAACACAAACAACACAATTTTCAATTCAAATTCAAATTCACCAACCCTGCTCTAAAATCATTTGTTTACTTCTACTGTATGTACAGAGAGTAGACTTTTACATGCTTTCAAATACGTCTTGTCAAAGTGGAGCATCGTAACCCACTTCATTAAGTGACTAATACTTGTAATGTACAGAAGGCCAGTGGCAAGGTTTATGGAGAAAAGATGATCAAAGAAGTGTGTGGTTCAAATATGAGTTAAAGGGCTGTGACATTATTATTTTTATTATTATTATTATTATTATTTATATACTGCGCTTTTCTCAAGATGGCCCAAAGCGCTTACAAGAAAAATTACATAAGTTTTAAAATGAAAATATACAATTCTAGAAATCTGGGTTAGAAAAAAATGTTTTAAGTGCCTTTTTGAAAGAAGGCACAGATTGTGATTGTCTGAGTGTTAGAGGTAGCCTATTCCAGTATTTTGATGCAGTTATAGTGAAAGTCCTATCTCCAGCCAGTTTCCGTGTGATGTTATATGTAAGACGGAGTGGATCGCTGGAAGATCGTACGTTCCTGCGAGGGGTGTACATGGTCCGGCAATCACGTAAATATTGAGACGCCTGCTTATTAAGGGATTTGAATACTAACAAAAGTAATTTAAAAACTATTCGATGTCTTACTGGAAGCCAGTGTAATGAGTCAAGGAGAGGTTTTGGGGAGTAGAATCTCGATACCTGAAAGATTAGACGAGCAGCCCAATTTTGAAACCGTTGAATGCGATCTAATTGGTTAACAGGGATAGTGGAAAGAAGGCCATTACAGTAATCTAAACGGGACAGAATTAGAGAACGGATTGCATTGTTACAAGCTGGTTGAGTAATATATCTTGGAATTTGAGAAATGTTCCTTAATGAAAAGTTACAGTAGTACATATTTGAGAAACACGGTCCGCCATCAACATATCTCTATCAAAAATGACACCAAGATTTTTAACAGTAGCAGAAGGGCTTATGGATGTATCACCAACTTTTAACTTCATATCTGGCAGATTGCGAAGACTATGGGGAGAGACTGCAACAAAGAATTCTGTCTTTGAGTCATTCAACTTCAATTTGTTAACTATCATCCAATTTCATCTTCAATGCAGTTCTGAAGCCTAAAAACAATGCAACAACTAAATCTCCAGGGATTTTGGGATCGAATGAAATATACAGTTGGGTATCATCTGCATAAAGATGGTAGTTAATGCAATGATGTTTAATAATATCACCAACTGGGAGAGACATGATTTGGGAGAAATAAGAAATGCCTTTAGAACCAAACTGGTTGAAAGATATACCAAAGATACACCAGCTGGAGTGGATCTCCTGGTTGGAAGTACTGTATACGCCATATATTTTCGCGATTTTGCTTCAAGACGGGGAATTCGCGAGAGTATATTTTCACGATTTTACTGTTATTTGCATTCACTTTGTACAGAAATATAAGGAAGTGAAAATTTTCGCGTTCAGTAAGTCGTGAAATTTGCGAAAATAAAACCACCGTGAAATATTCAGCATATACAGTATTTGTCTTGAGTTTGTTTACACAAGGAGAATAAAGTGTGAACATACCAGTAATCTATTTTTCTTGAGGCCCCAGAGAATTAAATCCCATAGAAATCTACACAACAGATTTGTCTGTCACGAGGCATACTGATGAAAGTTATTCTAAAATGAGTCAACTTTTGATTACAAGATTTTCACAGTAGAATCCGTGCATAGTTAAAATGATTCTAGAATAGTTTTATCCAAGTTGAGGACTACCCCCAATCATGTCATTCACCTTTTATGTGCATTTGCAGGGACACAATAATCTTAAAGGCACAGCAGTTGGCATGAGGGAAGGACAAACTTATTAGAAAGATAGCATAGTGATTAAACAGTATCTGATCTTAACTGTTTCACAATTTCTTTACGTAAATGTTATTTTCCATGTGAATATTATCAAAAGGCAGCAAGCTGTATGGCTCATCCTTATTCATGATTACCAGGTATGATGTGTAAAAAAGAAAAAAAAAGGAAAAAGACAAACAAAATCACAAAAAAAATACAAAAACATCTCTTTCTTCATGGTGTAAAGCTTCTAAGTTTCAACTGGAGTTAGATAAAACATTAAAATCAGAAATTTGTTAATAAAAACTTTTCCAATCCATATTTCATTAATGCCTTCAATTTGTGTGTGTAATTTATTATTGCATACTGTTTTACTCTAAACAATTTTATTCAGAATGTGAATTGGATGAAAAAGTGTGTGTCACAATATTTTTTAGTAAATGCCACTTTTTGTATTGTCCAAATATCACATATCAAATCTGAAGAATAAAGCGACTGTTGCCAGACAAAAGAACCGTTACCCAAATTGTTTCTGTGTTGAACCAGCCATTGTTTTTTTTTTTTTTTTAGGGGGGGGGGGTTCGCTCTCCTGTACGTTTGACTAGTTTGACAAGGTTTTGTGGTCTTAACAAAGTTTGCTTATCTTATCACTCAGCTGTATGTGAGACTAGCTTCACTGAACACACTAATTAGGATGTAATGTAAGATGTAATGTCTTTGAAATCATTACCTTGGTTGATTACATCTGAATAGAAACTAATGAAGAAGGTTGTATGACATTGCAGCTGTGTCATTTCATTCATGTTTACTGGAATGTGTGTTTGTGTGCATTTGTGTATCTGTGTTTAGTCTGTCAATGTGTATTCAATGTATGTATATCACACAATTAACAATATGAAGTGTATACGTGCATGTGTCTGTCTGTGTCCGTCTAGTATGTCTGTCAATGTCAATGTATTCAAAGCATGTATGTCACACGATGTATGTAGTGCATGTGTGTGTATGTGTGCATGTGTTCCTGTGCATACTGGTGTGTATGTCTGCATGTATCTATGTGACTGGAATTACACAAAGTTCTGATTAATTTCCTTAATTCGTTCATGAGGGCTCTTCAGAATGTAAGAAATATTAGTCTATCAGTCTATTAGTCCCGAACTATTTTTAATATCATCATTATCATTATCATTATTATCATTATTAATATTATTATCATGTCTTTGTTTTGTTGCCTCAGGTTTGAGATCACGATTGAGTTGAAGACGACCCAGAGTAACAGTCTGATCTTCTACATGAGTGATGCGAGGGAGAACTACCTGACCGTGCTGCAACTCATGAGCGGCTTCGTCTTCTTTATGTTCAAGATCGGACATACCCCCGTCAGTATCGCCTCTGACTTCGTCATCGACGATGGCCTCTGGCACACGGTAAGATTTCCCTCACTGATGGATTTAACCAATTAGTTAATAAATACTGGTTCATTTTTTTTCTGACATGTTTGTTAAAAATTATAGATCAGCAGGTGTGATCTTAAAATACAGAACGAGAGGGACAAATGAAAGATATATTTACTTGCATTTTCACCTGTCTGAATAATCCCTTTCATTCATTTAATAATAAATAAATACTTTGGTCCCATATGTAAGTGCTTTTGTGATAAAAGTCATATATAATAGTGGGGTTTGCAAGACTTCAGTGTTTTCATACTGAAGTTGGAATTAATCAAAGGTTTTTGATACAACTGTGTATGTTGGAAAAACTCCACGTTCTGGTCAGAATAATCTGGTCATCTTCAGGAGAATGAGGAAGAATGGGAAAACCCCCACTATTTACACAAGCAAAGTGAAGAGACAGACGTCAATCAAATAACTAAATGAAGAAATACAAGTGTCAGTCAAACAACTAGGTCAGAAAAAAGAGGGTTATTGTGGAAATTTGTTAAAATAATGTGAAAATCATTATAATCATAGATTGGAGGTTATTGGTAATTTCGTTAGTTTATAAGATATTTGACATAAGGATAAATTCTAAAGCAGCAACTGCTTTATGATTGTTTTTGGATAATGATTACTTCATGTAAACTGACCATTGTGACTTACCCTGTGTTTTTGTTATTTCTGCCCTAAATCAAGATCGAGTTGTCACGCAACAGGAAAACGGGAACATTACAAATTGACGCAACCAAAAAGAAACGTGAAAAAGCAGCCAACGGCCGTAAAAAGTTCAACATCGAATCACCGATCTATATTGGTGGCCTACCACCATACCACCAAAGCACTTATCCTTACGAGGTAAGTTATAATAAGAATACTTCAGATTTATATCACTTAATACATTTTCTCTCATATTAACTACGAACTGATATTAGAAATAAGTGAAATAAATTAACTTATTACTACTATTAAAGCTAAATGAAGAAAGGAATTAAAGCCCCCAAGTATAGTTTTGGTCGATCAGACAAAATTTTTGTCAATCTTTCAATCTTTCACGAAGTATTCTATTGTCACTCTAGACATCAGAAAACAACATCATTCCTACTGAAAATTGTTTAGAGTGACAAATTATGATGTATAAAATTAAAGGAGAGCATCTAGCGGTATGTACATTACGTATGGGAAATCTCAGGATATTCTAATATATTTGTGTCTTATATTTGTTATTTTGTTTGTTTACATCTTGTTTACATGTCTGTTTACACCCTTTCCACAGGCCGGATTCAACGGCTGTATACGCAAGTTTCTGCTGAACGACATCAGCGTTGATTTCACGGCCACATCCAATGCCTCACACGGTGTGGTCACATGTTACACTAATACACAGAGTGGACACTACTTCCAAGGGTCTGGTTATGCACTGCTAGGTAAGGAAGGGGAGAGGTGGGGAGGGAGGGGAGGAGGTGAGGTAGGGGTTGAGTGAGGTAGCGGAGGGGAGGGGTGAAGTAGATGTCACAACCACATCCAATGCCTCGCATGGAGTATTCACTTGTTCTACTAATACACAGAGTGGACACTACTTCCAAGGGTCTTGGTTACACTGCTACGGTAGGAAGGGGAGGAGTGGTGAGGAGGGGAGGAGGTGAGGTAGGGTTGGGTGAGGTAGCGGAGGGAGGGGTAAGTAGATGTCAGCAACCACATCCAATGCCTCACATGGAGTAGTCACTGTTATAATCTAATACCAGAGTGGACACTACTTCCAAAGGTCTGGTTATGCGAACTGCTAGGTAAGGAAGGGGAGCTAGGGGTGGGAGGGGAGGGGAGGAGGTGAGGTAGGGTTGGGTGAGGTAAGCGGAGGGGAGGGGTGAAGGTAGATTTCACAACCGAATCCAATAGCTCGCATGGAGTATTCACTTGTTCTACTAATACACAGAGTGGACACTACTTCCAAGGTCTAGTTATCACTGCTAGGTAAGGAAGGGAGGGGTGAAGGGTGGGGGAGGGAGGGGAGGGGTGAGGTAGGGGAGGGTTGGGTGGGGAGGGGTGAGGTAGGGGAGGGGTTGGGGAGGGGAGAGGGAGGGGAGGAGTGAGGTAAGCTTATACATGTACTTACAGCATTGCTTCCGTGAAGCCAGAACAAACGATAATGATCAGTCAATGTTGAGCGTGACCTCCAAGTTCATTTGGAAGTGCCGTCAACAAGATTTTTCCATATTGGAAAATCTTAAAGGTAGGGGATCTCACTTGCAACCCTCCCATAATGTTGCAAAACGTTATTCATACCCTTATGATATTTAAAAAGTACTTGCCTGTGAAATCTGAAGATCAGAAATCACCTAGATTTTAAAAAATGCACAAGAAGCCAATAGTTGTGTAGTGTATGTTCTAGGCACACTGTTCCAAATCTCACTATATTTCATGGACCTAATCGGACGTACATTAGGTCCGTGGGTATATCAGGCTGATGACAGTACTTACGTAATACCAGTAATACATGTACCAGATGTTGTGTTGGAATGCATCAGACACAGGCAAGGTCATCTGCATATACAGTACTTGTACTATTACACAATGGTGGTAAAAGGGACCTACATGTACATGCACTGTCTAAAATAGACTAGTACCACTTGTAAAATTTGTGGAACTGTATGCCAAAAAACAAATCCAAGTCAAACGTTTACTATAATTCCACTAAAACTGCATTTCAAGCTCCTACACTTTTCTAAAGGTTCTTAAATAAGATATTCTTCTATATACCAGTGCTTTTGCACAATGCTGAATTTTAGGCGTGCAAAAAGATCCACTGCCTTCAAAGACACTATATAAGACTGTGGAAGACACGTTTAAAAAATTGTCAAACTTTGCGATCTGACATATCTGACAGTGTTTGAATGGACATATAAACACCCTAGAACACAAAAGTTCGGACAGTTATGCTGTGACTAGTACAATATGTGCAGATACAAATCGGCACATTAATTTCCTATCAGCCGATAGGAAATCCTGCAAACAGCAGTCTATGGGGGAAAGCTGGAATGGTCTCTCAATGATTTTTATTTTTTTAAAGCACTTAATGATCGTTTTAAACTGCAATTTTTTCAGGGCTTCATTTTAGACCGTGTCAGAGAAACTGGTAGCATGGGGAATCACGCAGCTCAGATTTTTTAAACTGGAAACATTGTTATACAATGTCTTTAACATTGGTGAGGGCATGAAACTTCCTGAAAAGCAGTGACATTAAATTCAGTCCCTGAAATTAAAAGTTACATGTATAGTTGTCAAATCCCATGAGCAGAACCCAGTTGCTCTTAGAATTAAACATCATCATTGAATACTGCCTTCGATCTTAACCCATGTCCATGATGCTTCATTTTCTCAAGGATTTTTTTCCCCATTCACCCTGGACAGATGAATGGTCAATTCCCTGGTCAGATATCATCAGTTACAAGACCACTTATCATTCCAAATAGCATCTCTTAAAGTGGTACGATAGTCTCGCTTCAAGACAATATCTGTATACTTCTGGCAGTCTGTTTTAGTGACGTAATAGTCTCGCTTTAAGACAATTTCTGTTTATTTTCTGGCAGTCTCTTTAAGTGACATAATAGTCTTGCTTCAAGACAATTTCTGTGTATTTTCTGGCAGTCTCTTTAAGTGACATAATAGTCTGGCTTCAAGGCAATTTCTGTATATTTTCTGGCAGTCTCTTTTAGTGACATAATAGTCTCGCTTCCAGACAATTTCTGTATATTTTCTGGCAGTCTCTTTTAGTGACATAATAGTCTCGCTTCCAGACAATTTCTGTATATTTTCTAGTAGGCTCTTATATTGGTATGATAATATTGCTTCAAAACAATTGCTGTATATTTTCTGGCAGTCTGTTTTTAATGTCATGATAGTCTCGCTTCAAGGCAATTGCTATATATATTCTGGCAGTCACTTATAGTGGTATGATAGTCTTGCTTCAAGACAATTTTCCATATATTTCCAAACAGTACACCACTGAGACCAAAAACTACAAAGATGCAAAACAGATGCAGTTTCACCGGATTTATTTCTCTCAGGAGAAATTCTGCTAAGCTTGCCTCAGTGTTTCCCCTTCATTCATGCCTGCACAACTAAAATATGTATATATTTAACTAAAAAGATAAATGTTTAAATGCATAAATAGATAAAATAATAAATTGAACAATAAATAAATGACAAAAATAAGTAGACAAATAAATGTTGTATATGCACATGTGATTACAACTAACCAGATAATTAGCTCAATGAATGAATAGATAATGCATAGATGACTAATACATAGGTAATGAAACAATACATAAAAGACAGAAAATGTGTGCACTTATGATGACAACGAACTAGATTTCAAATTCAAATTCAAATAATTTATTTTCACTTAATAAAAACAAACAAACAAAGAACATACAATTTCAACATGCAAACGCAAGATAACATTACAATACAATAAGACAAATAAAATAACGACTATTAAGTGAGGGGCCAATGAAAAGGCAAAAAAACCTTATTTAAAATTAAACCCCTAAAATAAGACTAAAACATTTGACTAATCCAATATTGTATCATAATTAAAGAAAAAAAAATACAACTTAAGATGGCAAATGAACAAACACACACATGCATACACACATACATACACACACAGCACACAATGCACAAACCTGACGTGCTGATTATAAACACACTATAGAAAAGTACTGTAATCATATACCAGTTTCTGAATAAATATTAAGTTTAAATCGTTTGTACGTTTTTCGGAAACTATTCAGCGTTTTAGCTAAGTAGATGAAGAAATAAATAAATGACAAAAAAAATAGACAAAATTAATATATGTGTGCATATATGTATCAAACTAAGAAGCTTAACCCGTTGGAGACGATTTGTTTTTGCTTTAACACGCATTTCCCATAGACCTCGTGACGAGATATCTCGTCACTCGTCTTCAATGGGTTTATCAATGAATAGATAAATAAATACATAAATAAATAGATAAATGAAAAAATGATAAAAGATAAATATATAAAATAAATAAATAATTAAGTAAATGAATGAATAAATAGGTAAATAAATAAATGAATAAATGAATAAATGAATAAATAAATAAATAAATAAATAAGTAAATAAATAAATAAATAAAAAATAAATAAATAAGTAAATAAATAAATAAATAAATAAATAAATTAATTAATTAATTAATTAATTAATTAATTAATTAATAAATAATCAAACACTTGCAGAGAGACTACTGAAGTGTTGATCTTATTTTCCCAGAGCTGCACACCTGTCAAATATTGAGTTCCAACGGACTGGAAAACTGACCTCGCATGACGGCTGACGTTAGTGCCGCATCTGGATGCGGTCACTCCTCTCCAATCACGCCTGAACACTTTTCTAATGAGCCGTGGTGCCATTAGCAAGGGCAGCACGTGCCTCAAATTTGCCTGATGATTTTTGGAGAAGAACAGAATTACTCACTTCAGTGGAGCAAATCTTTCCAATAAAATATGTCCGTGTTTGGTTGAATTGGCAATTTAAGAGCTGTAAGCAAATTGTAAAAGTTAAATCTGCCTTGAGAGCGCATATCCAAGTTTGGCTTAATTGGAAATTTAAGAGTGTAATCAAATTGAAATGGTCTTCTTGTATAGAATGCCAAGATATATGTAGTTCATGTCAAGTGCAGTAATGTTTTTTTTTCTTTGCCAAATTTGGAATAAATCTGTTCGTTCAATGGATACTGCCTGATTTCATTTAACTACTAGTAATATTGGCTGTGTGTATATGTATGATCAATCTCAAAGATATGAATATGGGTTATATTTAATTTGTATTTGCAGATAAGTGTGCATGTTATTAAAAAAAAATGAGTTTGTTTTCAATAATCCTGTTTTCCTAATTTGAATATGAAAATTCAAGAAAAAATATTAATTTCTCTGTAGTTAAAATGTCATATTTTTCTCAATTTTCTCGTGAGATATTACTAGTAGGGGTTAATCCACACTTTTGTGAAAAATAAGTTACATTCATTTTCATACAGTATCTTTCACTACTTTTTAATATGCTACATATTAAAATTTCAAATTGAAAATCAAATGTTTAGTAGGTCAAATAAGGTAGGCATATTCATATATTGCACTGACCCCACATGCATATATGAAGTTTCAAAAGCGATTATCCCAAAATGACTGACATGCGGGTCAACACTATTTTGCTCCGACCCCTGAATTATTGACAAGGTGTCACAGTGTGTATTATGATACCCAGGAGAATACACTTTTCAATTCAAAAACACCTGTCATATAGCACACATATTGATCCACTTCCCCAAACAGATCTTTTGCACCTTTTTGTGTCACTGTCCTTTTGCAATGCTAATTGGAGGGGGAGGGGAGGGGGATTCATCAGGGGAAAAAAAATCCCTGAAAAATTTTATCGAGAATCTGCCAGACCACATTTTTTTCTGCCAGCGACTAAAACTTCACGGCCAATAGGGGGCCAAATTTTCAAAAAACATTTAAAAATCCCCTGATTTGAGTTCTTGCAAAACAGCACTCCCCCCCCCCCCCAAAAAAAATAATAATAATAATGAAAAAATCTGACAACTGCATTATACTGTTCATGAAGGCTACTTTATTTCAAAAGAGCCACCATGAAAATGATTTAAGTATTTTTCTCTGTTTTTTATAGAGTTAATAAAGCACTGTAGTCAGGCAAGAACTTTTTAAAGTTTAAATGGCATGAATTGTTTGAGACAACATGGCTGTATTTTGAATTCCTTTATTACTGTAACAAGGTGTTAAAGTGGAATGAAACCAGACACATTCCTGCATTCAGAGATTACAGAACAATACAAGAAGGAAATTGGTGAAAGTTTGAACAAATTTGGTTGAACGGTTCAAGAGGTATGTTTGTTCAAAGTTTATTTGATCCTTTTTATGGAGGATTGTTAAATTGGCAACTCTACCAGCCTTTTTAATGACCAAGTGTGCGAGAACTCTACCATTGTTTTAGATAGAACAAATTTTCACTTATTCATCACTTATTTTATAAAAATCATGATTTGCTCTTGGCTGTTGTGCAAAAAATGTCTAGCAAAAATAGATTTTCAGTTTTCTCGAAAGAATTTAAACTTTCTCAACTGAACACTTAAAAACCAATGCAAATTATTGCAAAATTTATGTATACAAATTCCAATGAAGTTCCTCACACCTTGATCTGAAAACATGTGGTAGAGTTCGCAATTTATAGGATCCTCCAAACAAGGATTAAAAAAACATTATAACAACTCATAAACTCTTGAACCGTTCAACCAAATCTTTGCTCAAACTTTCACGTATCTTTCCATCTTGTATGTCTGTACTTTCTGAATTCCAGTAAGATAGGGTCTCATTCCCGTTAACCTATTTATATTGATAGTACAGTACAGAACAATCTACACCTACTGCTGATCAACATGTCTTGATGTCTTGTATACTAGCTAATGATCTGTTGATTAAATATTAACATCCCTGACAACAGGCTTCGGTGACCCACAATAACAGTCACAACATATACAAGGAAGAATCTTATTCTTAATGAGGTAGATTTGCACCTGGGTTGATTTACGCATATCATTATAGGTTCAGGTTGTTTGTGGATAAGCTTCCTAATATGGTGTGTTGTCTTCAAATTGACATGAGAGAATTTCAACCTTGTTGAGTTATGCATATCATTATAAAATACTGTAAACAAGCTCCCCTTCCAGGAAATTAACACATAAGAATTCCAATTAGTCGGATTAGCACCTGGGTTGAGTTTCCTATATCAAGTTTCTTTATTTATCACCAAAGCAATAAAAGTGAAGATAATATACAAAACAAACAAACAAATGTACAAAAATAGTATCGTGATAAATATAAAATTACATAACAACAATAACAATAAATATTTGCAGTGGAAGGAAGCAGCCAGAAAGTAATCAACCCTTATTAATGGCCGACTAATAACATTTCACACAAACAAATGTACAAAAATAGTATCATGATAAAATATGAAATTACATAACAACAATAACAAATAAGCATTTGCAGTGGAAGGAAGCAGCCAGAAAGTAATTAACCCTTATAAATGGCCAACTAATTACCTTTCACGCGGTATTGGCATACATTGCAAAAACAAAACCTGGGAATAGGAAAACAACAACATCCAATTACGAAACAAAATACAAATGTTTAGAATGTCTCTGTTACAAAGTATTCATAAGGATTATTAAACTCATTATAATTAAACCAAATAGGTGTCAAGGAGATATTGTTTATACCTTGATTTAAAAATATTCATTAATTCAATGATTTAGACTCATGCATTGTACTTGGTAAAGAAATCCAGAGTTGAAGAACACTATAGATTTTTGTTCTTTGAAAAAAAAAAATGATGTATGAGAGTTAGGCAGATGGAAATGAAAAGCTGGAAATGAACAGTAAGAATTTGAAATTTTTGGATTTGTACTTATAACTTGAGTTTTGCATATCATCATAGAGTTGTTTTTAAATAAGAGCCTGAACCTGTCACATTTGTATCTGGGTTGATTCAAGCATGCTATCTTACCATCAAGTATTGTTAGTACAGTTAAAGCCCAAGTTTAGTTTTGGGGATTTTTTGTTATTTGAAAGCTTTATGCCCCAAAGTCATAACCCTGCAATAATAGATTCTGAATGTCTTTATTTTTTATTTTTATTTAATTAATGAAAATCTCGGGGGACCCCCTAAAATTTTACATTATAGCATATAAAGGGTTAAAAAGGCATTAAGGTTACATGTGTTATACCTCAATCTTGAAAGCAGCAGACTCAGCTCTTTGCAGATGAGGTATAACTCATATAACCTTTGAACCCTTTGCGATGCTAATTAATGTAAAATGAATAGTTCAAAAAATGCTCGGGGATCCCCGACATTTTTTCATTAATTAATTAAAAAAAAAAACACAAAGACAAAAAAAAGGTTATAATGAGTTGTACCTCATCTGAAAGAGCTGAGTCTACTCTTTCAGATGAGGTATAACACATGTAACCTTAAAGCCTTTTTAACCCTTTATATGCTATAATGTAAAATTTTGGGGGGTCCCCCCGAGATTTTTCATTAATTAATAAAAAAAACCTAAAGACATTCAGAATCTATTATTGCAGGGTTATGACTTTGGGGCATAAAGCTTTCAAATAACAAAAAATCCCCAAAACTAAACTTGGGCTTTAATAGTGGGTTAATTCCATGCTTTTCTTAAAGTTAGAAGAGTATGATTAATTTCTTTTTCCTTTTTTATTTTTGTTTACCTCACTATTAATTTATTAAGCTGACCGCCAGCAAGTGGGATACAACTTTGAGCTACGAGTTCAGTTCCGGACGTCACGGAAGGAAGGAATTCTGTTTGCTGCTTCTGACCCAGGGGGTGTTGGAGTGACGGTAGAACTAACCGATAATGATGTGAGTTGATGAGCCTGAGGGCGCTGTGCACTTTACGTTAATCCAGCCTATTCTTTTGTTGGCAGTTCCATATTATTCCATTTGTCAGTTTTAATTGATTTTATGTAAAGACAGTATACGCATCTAGCTTAGTGGCTGTTCTTCAGCACGTCCGTTTAAATTCTGAAAGTTTATGTGTAATATACAGTGCGAGTCAAATTAAAGGGAATGATTACACAATCATTTTGCTTTCATACAGTC